>CM067217.1:157669041-157758575 GCA_034190945.1 Octodonta nipae | reverse complement strand
CGAGCTTTTTTGACACCCTTACAATTTTTCGTTTTTGATTGCTCTTAGTAGATCTTGTAAAGTGACTTGCGGTTTTAGGTCATAAGCTGATAGTGTCTTGAGTGAGCAAGGGGCAAATGAGTCATATACAGAATGGTTGGCCAAAATATAGTTTAGCATTTCCGGTGACCTTGACTATGAACTCGTCAGTCATTTCAAGGTCAGAAGTATTTTTTTCAAATGAAAACCCCCATGTTTATTACAGATGCGGAAAACGTTACCTCAAAATGACCTTGAGAACTTCTATTTTTTTAATGTGGTTTTGTAAGAGGCGCATTTTACTTTGATATTGTTATATAATTCATTTTTATGCCGCCAAAGAAAAATGAACAAACTTCTAAATTAATCATTCCGAAAAACATAAACATGCCACCACTGAGGTAATAAAAAAAGGGACTCTCCTGAAGTTTCGAAGGGCACAAAAAGCAACTACCTCGAGAAATTTCTTGAGAACGCTCCTACAACAAACGAATAATTCTGGCATTCGAGTTTTTTCTAGATGATTATAAAAAGGACAATTGTACATGTCGAGTAGTTTATATTAGTTTATATGCCGTGTGAATTGTATCGACAGAAATCAGCTGTAGTAAATAATAGTGGATTTTTTTGGTGTAAATAAATTCATCAATAGTGAACGTGAATATTAAATTAATTTTGAACCCACGAAATTTATTGCAATATTACCGTCAAGTTCATAGTCAAGGACAAACGAAGGTGTTTGGACGTTCAATACTGCGACCCCAACAAATCCAGACTAAAAAATGGAGTTCTCATTTGAAAAAAACTATTCAGGTCTGGAATTAAAATGAGGGATCTCATGGTAAAAATGCATTTGATCTTGATATGACCCTAAAGCTCATGGTCAAGCTCATTTTGGTCATCCAATACTGCTCCTCTACAAATCCAAAATGAAAAGTGAGAGTTTCCGTTTGTAAAAATCCATTTGACCTTTGCCAAGGTAATTTTGGAGGCAAAATTTATTCGCTTTCCGAATCTGGAATAAAAAATGGCGGTTCTCATTTTAAAAAATGAATTTAACCTTGATATGACCGTGAAGTTCACGGTCAAGGTCATCGTTAGATGCCCAGGTAAATGTTAAAACTTGTATTTCACATTTTTCAAAAAATGCAGTCCTGAAGAATCATTTAGGGGTTCCCTATTTTTGGACCACCCTGTATACAGTGAACCCAAAGGCTAGATCTGAATATTTGAAGGCAGTTATAATTGCCAGCAACAGAGGAGTCTGACATAAGAGGAACTGGAATTAACAAAGTAATAAAACGGCTAAGAAATAAACACCAGTTAAATGAAGATAATGAACAACAAATTAGCATATACTCAGGACATAACAATATATAAACCAATCCTGGAAGTAAGGAAGAATATATATGTTCCTGGTTCACTTAATACATACATAATGTTCGTTACTACCCAAATAAACACAAGGACCAAATTTGCATGGATGATATTCAGAAAGAATTCAACAGTCTTTCAAGTATAGAAAACCAGTCCAACATAGAGCAAACAATGTTTTGTTTCTACCAGTACTGACATAACGTTGTGAAACATACATTCTAAAACCCCAATTACACTACATTTTCAAAGTGCTATGAAGAGTTGCACGCCCGGAATAACAAGCAGAAACTGCAGGGAATGCCAGACTTGTTGGAGAACATTAAAGAATGAATTATTAAGATTATATCATAATATTATTCTACAAAGTTAGTCAAATAAAGGTAAGTTGCTTTTTGGCGTTTTTTGTTTTAACAAATTTTGATTTGTATGGAGTTAAAGTAAAAATTGCTTTATACAAACCCAGCATGAAAGGATATTTTACTTACTGTTTAAATATTTGCTTGATCGCTCACTGTATTGTGCAAACATTGGTATCAGATTTCTGATGACGTCGAATTTCAATTGTAAGGCTCCGCCTTCACTAAATCGGTTATCTAGCACCAGATCTTCAAAAAGATACGTGTCTAACTGTTGAGCAACAGATCGCCAGATATACGTGAACAGCTTCTTCTGTAGACTTTTTTCTAATTGGTATAAACGTTTGGATAAAACCTCGAACATGGGCAAGCTGTCGGGCTTAATGAAAGACTTCTGAAGTCTTTTGACACCTTTAATCTGAACCAACTGAAACAGAAACGGTAGAGGATGTACTTCTTCATTCTAAGTTAGTTTCTGGGTAGTTTAAAAACAAAAATTTTTATAAATACGGAATGCAATTTATCTTTTAAAATATTACTAAATTGATGTTAGATACTTAAAAATTCTGGTAAGAATTTCAGAAATATGGAGCTTTCACATAAACAATAAGATAAGAGCTCAATATAACATCAACTCAATGTCGAAATATACAGGGTGTAAATAGTTTGAGTGCATATATTTTAGGTGGAGGTAGTATACACCAAATTAACAAAAAAACTCTTATACCACTATGGTCAGTAGGCCTTAATAACCAAGAAAATCCCTAAAACATATTAGTAAATTATTGCAATCCGGCAACGTCGCTCGCGTTCGAAGCAGATTCACTCTTAGCGCGAATAATAAAGGAACGACTACGCCGACAAAAAAATTTAAACACGTGTTTTTTGTATTGACTGATGATATTGACCTTAGAATTGAATAAAAATGTATGAAATATTTTGTTGAAAATATTTACGTTTTTAATACAAGGTATTGCAATTAGAATTTGTATTTGGCGGTTTCTTTTATGCAATTATACAAAGTTGGGTAAATATGATATTCAACTGAAGAGATCTGTATATGTAGTTTTTTACCAGTTAAATTATTCGAAGAGTCATTATTACTGATTTAATTAATATTATTTATATTAGACAATGTAAATATGTAATCCTACTTACCGAATTTTTATAACGATAGAACTGAGTTGAAACAACGGATTATTCACAGCAAATGTTCAAAATGCCCACCATTACTATCGACAAAAGCACGACACCGTTTAATCCAATTTTCACGTATGCGAGAAATAAATTAAGAGCATGTCATGTCTTTCCCTAATTGTATAATCGGCCATTATTTATCACAAATAACTACTGTCGCACTATTCTTAATTTTCGAACTTACACACTAATCACAACCGATTTTATTTATTTAAAAAATATATTAAATTAAAGCAAACCACCGAAGTCTACATCAAATAGATATCATTCAAATCGCTTTACCGTTTATCTATTCTTATTTACAAGAATCGAAATCGCAAAAAACAATCGTAACTCTCAGTCGTCGTTAAAGTAAAAAATGTAGTAAATAAGTTGGTCTGTATGCCACGTTGCCATATCTATTCGGAGAAACTTGCACTAAATTATAAAAGCATATTTCGAGTTTAAATAATCAATTTTCATTTTAAATGTGGCTATTAAAGATGTATAAGCTATTGAGTATTTACATATTTAGATTTACCGAAATTTTGAAATCGAAATTATTGTATTATTCACTGTAGCAAGGGCTACATAAAATCTAACTTTATGTGTTCTTTTTGGCAAAACTATAGTTTATTTTAGAAAATGTTATAAAGCTTTTTGATTTGTTTTTTGCCTGAAGTATTGTTCTTCAAAATCTTTGCACTCAATCCGTTTACACCCTGTATAACATACATGCCATAAAATGAAAACTTGACATTTAGAAGTGTTCACAATTTCCGGAAATCATCTCTCAATTCTACTGCATGCAGACTGGCAGGTAAATACATAAATACAGACAATATGGCAAAAAAAAATAATCTGACATTTTGACAATGTCAAATTGTGATATAAGTTATTTGTCACTGCGAGTCCTTTTAATTTTTTATTTCTTGTTCATTTTGTGCAATACCATTGAAAACGGGGTCTGATTTAGACCTTGAATCGTTTGGACTTTTGACATATACAGTCTTTCAAGTCTATGTGGTTTATTCCCAAGAACTCAGAAAAAATAAAAACCAGAGATGCCACAATTATCATTCAGAAAACAACAGCAAATCATATAGTTTACCTTTCTTGTCGATATGTTCTACTCCTAATTTTCACCTCAGCAATAACAGTTTCAGCTAAAGTACACAGAAGGTCTTTCCTCATGTGCCTGTATAGTGACAGAGTTTCAGAGAACACACTGTCTGTTTCAAGTTCTGACACGAAACCATCCTCAAGAAACTCTACAGATGTTGGACTGCTCGGCTGTTTGGCGGTTTCCATTTGGCTTTTGTAATAGTAAAGTGTCAAGTAATGCTAAAAATATATACCTTATTTAAAAAAACGAATCACGGCGGTGTAATTAAATTCTGGTAAAAAGCCTTGTCATATTTGAAAAACCTCTTTATAACTTGTTAGTATATATTTCGACCTATTGATTAATTACTAAATGAATGATTTCAACAACCATTTGTAAATAACTTTGTTGGATATGTAAAATATTAACATATTAAACTTCATCTCAATCTTTGTGCTATGCCTCAAAAGGGACATTCACTCCCCCTTCATCCCTTAGTTTATTACACAAATACCCCGATCTCTTAAAAATCCTGGAGAATATCGACCTACACTGGGTAATTAGACGGGCTATGCCCCCACAGTCAGGATTAAAGACCAAAGAATTTAAATGTTAATAAAATCACAAATTCGCAGTCAACACAACACAATCAAACAATTTTGAAATGTTTTGGCAAAATAACAATCTATTCATTTGTTATGTTGTATTTTGGCATTCCTGTATAACTGCATAACCAAGCCGACAAAGAGTTTACCCTCTGACGTTTTACTATACTTACCACATGGCTCCCCAATCTATCAGTACGTTTTCAATATAATTACTATTGGCAATTGAAGGCACAGTAGACTCTATAACGTCTCCCTCCACAGCATTGACTAACTGCAACAAACGAACACGAAAATCGTCTAGAAGTTCCAGCTGTAATTCCAAAAACTGTAACCTATGTCCAGGCTGAGGTAAAGGTTCATATCTTTCAGTTATTGTCTGCAAGAGTGTAATGAAGGCATCCGCACAAGTGGTTATTTTTAAATCTTCCACATCTGATATTAGAGGTTCGAAAGCGTCTATTGCATTGGGAGGTAACATGGCATCCATTTTTTCGGTCGCGTCTATCAAATATGAGAAATGGTGCAATTTAGTTTATTTAAAGTTCCTACACTAATAATAAATAATTCTTTTTTATGATAATATTTAAACGACTGTTTTCAATTATATTTAAGTAATTTAAATAATATGATGGGGTTAGTAGTCATTTAAAATATAGAAACAAATTCAGATATCAGATAAATTACAATTTAAATATTTGATGGTGGAAGCATTTGCCCTGCAATAGGCAATCATCAAACAAAAAACAGTTCGTCTTATTATTAAATGAAAGAAATACAAAATGTAAGCTAATAAATATATTTAGAAATCTATTAGTACAAATTACAATGATTATATTGACCTATATTACATTAAAGTTTATTATGTTTAAAATGGATATTTTTATGGCAATTTAAGAATGAAATTCTTGGAAAATGCATAAGTGCGATATATTTAGATATTTTCTATATATATGGTCTTCAAGGTTTGGGATGAGTGTTTGAAATCAAGAATGTTATTCAAACAGTAGAGTCTGTTTCATTTGATACTTGAAAGGGTGAAACCTTACAATGTTTGATACCAATCCTTGTGGTTATTCCCACTTTATTTTTGACATTAAAAATAATGAAAATTTATTTTGAGATTGGAAACTGTTTTTACTGTTTTGAAACTTGAGTAATTTAGTGATTTAGACACCAACTTTTCCAAACAAGTTAGTGATCACTGCTTATTTTGTAATAATAACTTTTTAACTATTCCAATTATATTCATTAATTTGATAATGGCACCTGTGTAGAGACTATTTACCCTGTTATTTAGCTAAGTGATAGAACACAACCTTATAGGTGCTAAAAAATCCTCACTTTCATCTGTAGTATAATTTGACAGTAAAGAAACCACTTAATAGTTTTGATAAATACAATCAATAATCTACTCATGACTAATATTTGAACAGTTGTTTTTCATATCAGAAATATGATTTTTTTATTGAAGTTCTACTTCTATAGAATGGAGCCTAAATCTACTGTCACTTACATTTCTTTTCCATTGCTAACCATTTGTTAAAAACCATAGCCTGTGTAAGAACAGTCAAAATGCTTGGTTGATTTGTCGGATAATCATACACATCTCTTAATTCTTTATTGAAACTTAAAGCTTCATCTACAGAATGAGAAATATGAAATCGTCAAACTGAAGATTTGGTAATTCTGAATAAAGTTTCTCAACAGCAATTTGTACCAGGCCTCTAATAAATTCCAACTGAAAAATGAAGAATTAATATTAATTTCATAGTACAAAGATAATTATAAAATATTTTCTATGTGATATAATGACATATTATTTATTTATATATCATAACTATGGGATATTAAGAATTACCTTGGCATCAATATGGTGCAGACCTAGCTTTTCTAAAACAGGTTGTATATATTTGCCTAAAAAATCTCGGTGATCCCGAATCCAGGTAAGAATTTGTGTGAAGTACCTATTAATTACAAAAATATGTATGTAATCTATAAAATATTGATATTTGAAAACACATTCCCGCGAGAATATCAAATTAATCTCAGAGAGAAAGTATTGTATTGCTTGCTATAAATAAAACCTGGTGAAGTAGTAACCTCGTAATCACAGTACAAAATTATCAATAGTTTTAATTCACCTAAATTATCTAATGTATCATTTGAGGTTTTGAAGAATATTAACATACTTTAGTCATTTGTCTTGAAATTCACCCTTTTACAGAAATGGTGAAAATCCTGACTAAACATTATGTTATTGTATATTATAGTAATTGGCATATAAGACAAAACCACAGATAAAACCATTGCATTCATCAAAAAGTGATGCAAAGAAAAAGTCATCAGGAGAAATTTCATGAGTTTTTATAATCTTACTTATTAAGTGAGAGGTGTTAGCACTCTGAGATGTTGTAAATTCATAATATCTCGCTCATATTCCCAATAGGATGGTTCAGACTGTATAAAAATAGGTTTGATCCTATAATTTGACATTGAACCAGTAGGTTAAAATAAAAATTTGTTTTGCAACCTATAGAATTGGTTAAAGATACAATATGCAACATTCAATACTAATTTATGGACTATGTTCATTAAGAATACAACAGACTTCATATTACTGCCATATGTTTCAAACTTTACATTAATTTTGTTAAAACATTAAAACATTTCTTCTTTCATAATTATTTAAGTAACACAATACAATTTAGAACAAACTGTTATAATGATTAATATTTAACAAATTTATTCTCTACATGCAATTTTGAATGATTTAAATTTTTCAATTCAAAGGAGAATAAAGGTACTCACCATTCTGGTTTATCCACTCTATTTGTTTGTCTGGCACCATAAAAATGGTACAAGAACCTTTTCCTTAAAGGCTTTACCAGTAATTGTATTGGCAAACATAATGGTGGAAAGTCAGCCAAAAGTGCAGGTCTGGTATCAGGATTAGCACTTTCACTAGGTATTTCAATTTGTAAAAGGTATTCTGCTATGACCTGCAGCTTCTGAATATGTGTAGGTAGTGGCAGTACCAGTGAAATGTTTGCACTTACAAAAGGCCATTTTATTGCTTTGAGCACTTCATCAAAATCTCTAAAAAATAGTATGATTCTATATGAAGCAGTTATAACAGATGTGATTTTAGATTATCTGTTTATGTTTGTAAATATAGCTTTATATGTATGTAATATTTACATATTTATTTAAGGTTCGTTCCTTCAGCCTAGATAACCGATACACAATGGTCGCGTACCTGCGCTAGAAAAATAGCGTTCCTTCAAAACAATAACCGTTTAGTGAACGGTTCTGTGTTGTGTTCCAAGTGACACGGTGATTGATTCGCAATCAGTTAATGTACGGTAATTTCGATCACCGGCTTCAGAGTAGAATCGGTGGTGCAGCCATCGACTGGTACATGGATGGAGTTGCGCAATAAACGGTTCATGTACTGATGCATTAACCAATTGCCGATCGGTCGACAATCGGTTGAAGGAACGAACCAATAGTTACATGAACAATCCACAAAGGATACGCTGACAAGGCACAGACGACACGAGCACAGAGCCAGCAGCGCCATCGTGTCGCCTTGATTACATTTCATTAAGCATTTTTGTTGAATTATGATAATCGTATTTTACATTAGTCTTGACTTGAATTTCTAAGTAGTTAGATGCTTGTATTAGTCCATAATAATAATTGGAGTGCTTGTTTGAAATAAAAGTTAAAAAAAAACATGTTTCAAGAAAAAAGTATATTACTAGGTGTCAACCTGGTTAGTTTAAACATAATTGCTAAATCATTTAGTTCAGAAACCATATAAGCTACATGTAGTTGACAATATATCAAACATTACTCCTTATTAACCGACTTCCAAAAGGAGGAGGTTATCAATTCGTCGCGTATTTTTTCGCTTTTTTTTGTTTGTATGTTACCTGATTTCTTCTCCTGTGGTGCACCGTTTTGAACGAATATGGTCTTGTTTAATAGCGTATATATCCGGATTGGTAAAACTTCAAATTTTGGAAAAGAATTCTATTGGTAAAGTGATAAAATTTGTGAATGAACACATGCGTGCATGGAAATCGACCAATATCCCTAATATTTTAGTCGATTTGTCGATAACTCCTTATGGATGTGTATAGTTTTTTAACGTTTATCTATTAAGGAAGATCCTTAGGTGATCTCATATACTTTTCTGCGACGTGCAACTCGCAGTTTTGCAGAAAATCGCCGAAAATTCCAAAATTCTTAACAAAAATTTCATCAAAATGACATAACGGATATTTCCTCATAAATCTTTTAATTCCAACGTAATAGTACGGTAATTTTAGGCACTAGAAGTTTTAATTGCGAATTTGAAAATTTTCTATGTACATCTCAAGCATATAGGTAGCAAACCATAGTATTTTCGACTCCTTAAATCAATGAATACCAAGCTCATTTTGTTTGTATACCAGGTAAATACCTATTTAAATGCAAATTTTCCCATTTTGGTTATCAGATTCTCCCGGCCTAATAGAAAATTCAGTGACAACACATGTCAAACTTTAAACTAGTACTTGGTGGCTTATAGACAGGGTGTTTAGTTATAGCAAACAAAATCACAAAGTAAAGTGGTAGAAGGAGTTGCATTTATATGAAGATTGAAATATAGGACGGACTAGAATGATAGTGGTCCGTAGGCAGTCGTATATACAGGATGGTTGGAATATAGGGTGGACTGGACGTTTGGTGGTATAAAAATGTTTAAAAAATGTGAAATTAAAATTATATAGGGTGATTAAAAAACTGTTCATCATATACAGGATGGTTGAAATATATGCTGGAGTTGAATTATATTTATACAATTTGATTAAAAAATTATTTCTTTTATAGCCCATAAGAAGTTGCATACAGTGTGGAGAGGAATTAATGTTACACAGGGCGATAACATAAAATGTTAAAAAGGAAATAATTTATGGGGTAGCCCACAAGGAGTTATATACTATGGTTGAAATATAGGACTGATTTGACTCCGTAAATATAGGATGGATCCTACTCCGTACTATAGTTTACAGAAGGCAGCTAACAAATTTATGCTTGTCTGTGGCAGTCGTATGCTTGTACAGGCATCAAAAAAATGGTTGGTAGTCCATAAGGCATAGGTTGGTACATAGGTTGGAGTCAGATGTTACCTGGTTCTGTCCATTAAAGGAATTACCTGACTTCTAGTTGTCAAAAAAGGCAATAAATAACACATTCAATGTTGTTAGGTACCTACCCAGGAAGTTGTCAAAAAAGTCGGTGCCAAGCAACAATCAAGTACACAAGAAGGATTTTAGATTTGCTTGGGAAAAAGGTGTTTACATAGGTACCTAACAACATTGAAGGCATAAATATATTTTGGGCTTATTTTGGGCTCAACATGTCAACTTAATTTATCCTAGCACATTGTAGGCTTCACAATTTAAACATGTACTTTGGTGTTGCATTAGCTTTAAAGATGTTACCTGATTTACCTATAATAAACACATTAGTGTGAAACCTCCCTATAAAATACTGGGTTTTAAATAATATCATCGATCTTTTTATCAAAAAACTGTCAGAAACTGAGGAATTAAATTGATCATTGTGTAAGGCTTTCGATGCTTTCTGGTTTGAGTACCTATATTATTGCATTATAAATTATATTAATTTGTCTTTCCAATTTTCTTACCTAGTTTACATACATTTAGGTTAATAAAATAAAGAATAAAGAATGAAACTACCTGAGTTATTTATTGTTTGCAAAAAAACTAAAGATACCAAGTTCAAAATTAAACATTTTTATATCTACTTTAAAAAATATATAACTGACTTCTACCTATAAATAACTAAAAAGCTAAAAATAATTATAACAAAATACAACTATAGCAAATAAATAACACATTCAATGTTGTTAGGTACCTACTATACCCAGGAAGTAAAAAATGTAAACAAACAACAAGTCGGTGCCAAGCAACAATCAATCTGGTACGCAATGAAGGATTTTAGATTTGAGGCTATCGTGACGATTTTGTCACCGCTACAACTTCAAAAAATACTATTTGATTGGTAGGTAATTAATTTGTACAGAATGAGCACCTTTTAATGTTTACATTTTTTACTTCCTCATGGTAGGTACTTGTATTTCAGTAAAATTTGTATAACAACATTGAATGTGTTATTTATTTGCTATAGTTGTATTTTGTTATAATTATTTTGATCTTTTATTTGAAAACAGCTGTAGATTCCATGACTTCATTCTTTACTACACCTACTTTTAATTCAGTTTTTTAAAATTATCAGAATATGGTACAGCACTAACTAAGCTGCCATAGAAGATCTAGTAGCTATGTTGTCTGACCCTGTATGTTATGAGGTCTCATGTTTATCCTAGCACTTAATTTCATCCTAATTACACATACTTCAAATGTTAACATCAGCTTCTAAGATTTTTGAAAGATCAAAATAAAGTGTAGCTATATTTAAATATTTTTGAGATCAGATCAGATTGCACTTACAGATTGTCAGCTGGGTAATGGGTATGTATTTAGAATCAGTTCTATAAACATTATACACATTATCATTCACAAAAAGAAGAAAAAATGAGAACATTATTATTTGATTGGTGTCATTAATAAATAAAAATATAGAGCTGAACCATCATAGATCTACTTGTAAGTTAAGACCTAACCACTTGCGGATATTGTCTGTAATTCCAAAGTTAAAGAATTGTGCAAGGAAAAATCATTGTAAAATCTACTTATAATATCCTTCAGAAAATAGATGGTTAATAAAAACATTCTAAATTATCAAAGTAGATAATGTGGAACTTTCCTTAACCAAACTTATTTAAATTTTTGAGGGGATTGAGTTCTTCACTTAGTTTAGAGTTAATTTAAGGCTGTAATAGACACCAGACTTAACATTTTGATATAGGCAAGTTAAAAGTACCAAATCAGGCCCAGAAGTGGGATATTTTCCAAGACCTTGACTAATTGAGAGGTGAGTGGGGTAATCAAAAGACTGATTAACATGACCTATTCATAGCTTACAATGAAATGGGGCAAAAAATATACAGAATGATTCTGAAGCTCCCTTGTCATTATAGAACATCTTTGTTAGTAATAAATATAATTGCAGAATTCAATAAATGACCAGAAGTACTTATGATTAATAAACAATGCATGTGAAGTCCATAATAAGATCTGGGTAATAGGCCTTTTCATATATGAAAATTTCTAGTGGGCTAGCGTCAACTTCTGTCATTTTTTTCTAGCAAAAAAACATTGTATTTACATGCCAATGGTCTGCCAACTACTCCAAAAAAATGATGCATGGCAACAAAAAATTTTTGAATATAAAAAGGCCTATTTAATACATAACACATGTGATTTATTAAACTTTTTACAAACAACCAATCACAGCCAACCCAGAATTAATTTTCAGGAAGAGGGTTTGATGATTTTTTTATGGCTGATTGGAGTGACTTTGATCGGAAAATTTATATTTTTGTTTATTTTTATCCAAGACATATAAAAAAGTATAAAATGCAATTTATTTGTATAAAATTGGTTAAAATTGAATCCCAAAATTTTGAGAGGTTTTGAACCCCAGACCCCCCCTACTGGCCATGACCTTACAACTAGTCAACAGTTGATTTGTCTTTCACCTTTAATTAGTAGGCTTTTGGTAGAGACAGAATAATTTGGGCTAATTCCATAACTGCAATTGGGGTCATGATTTTATGGATACTTGTTGTTATCTAATTTATCATATTAGCAACTATACTATTTTTCAGTGCAATGAATATTTAAATCATATATGGATGTTAGCATATAACATTATATATAAACATAAAAATCCCACAATTTTCCCAGTAAAAACATTAATGTAATGAAATTTTAAAGATATAATCAAAAGAAAATGTATTATCCTTACAAATATGATAATAAATGACTCACCTATCTAATTTATCTCTGAGGATGTTATGCCAATGGTGAATGGTATCCTTTAAATAATTTACTAAATGTGCACCACTAAAATCTTCCAAATTTCTACTAATTTCAGTCAAGTTAGCAAATAAAGTAACACACTGTTCATCATTCTTTTTAACAACTTCTCTTTGTAACTCCTCACTAAAACATACACATAACTCATGTTCAACAAGACAAAATTGTAAGTACTAACCATAAATATTCAATATGTTGGATAACTCTAATGTACTGATGAGTACATTGTAATACATTTAATCTATCAAAATATTCTTTAACATGTACCCTAACATCTTCCACATCTTTCAAATCTTTTTCAATTGTCTGCAAAAGGCTCTTAGATTTTGTAACTAAAATCTCTGCCTTTTGTATATCTTCTTCTGTACTTTGTACAATTTCATTTAGAGAGCTCTCAGGACTGGCAAAACTTAACTAAAAATTATTATTTCAAAAAAATCCCTCAAGCATGTGACCCTGATACCTCTTTTATAATTCCAGCTTGCTCCTCAAGTAAATTGGTTTTTATTTCTAGGCATTTTTCGAGCTTCAGCAAGTCGTTTCCATACTTTTCATTTAAATCTTTGAGAAATTTCTCTTTTATTTCTTTAGAATTGCAAACCATAATATTTGAAGTGGATAACTTCAAGAAATTTACAGATTTGAAACTGAAATAGACATTGTCCTAACAAATAAACATATGTGGTTGAACTGTATATTATTACATGCGTGCAAATACTTTATATTATCAACTGAAAAGTTAAAATTTTAATGAAAACATGTACATGTAATTCAAAATTGAAATAGGTTAACATTTCAATAGGAACCCTTGACGCCTTGACAGTCGTACGATTTTTTTGACATGGAACAAGGAATATAAGTAGATCGTCTGTATCAACGTGTTCAAAACAATTTGGTTTTCCTTGAGTATTTAAATTAGTAGAATGTAGTTCAAATTCTTTTATCCAGCTCATTAAGGATGTGTGGCGCCAACTCTCTTTGTATGATCTGTGGCGCCAACTAGACAGATGGTTTGAAAAAGATGTTTGTAAAAAGTTAACTAACATTTATATTTAAATAATAAGTATGTATGTGATATAATATTGAAAACAACACCATGTCTACTTATAGCTGCAATAAAATTACATTCTCACAGTTATAAGTGTCGTCAAAATGGTAAGTTTTGACTAGAGGGAAACAATTCAGAAATAATATCTTAATATAGATACAAATGTGAATTTACTACTCGATGTACTAACTAAAGCTGCAAGGGGCCCTGACTGGCGACGCGCTTGTCTAGCTGTATTAAAAACTGCTACAGTTAGGTTCAATTACAATTTATCCCATAGCTACGTAATTTCAAGTAGGTAATAAATATTTAAATGTATTAATGTGTTTGTATCTTAATGTGTTTGCTCCAAATAATAAATTGTGAATTGAGGGTTACATTAATTCAAATTTCATGACCCGGTTAAAATAATACGTAAACCATCCAAAATGAAATTGTAATTTGTATATATCATCAGCAAAAGTTATTCATACTTCGCTAGAGAGCTAAAAAATGCATGTTTCGTGGCGTTCCCATGAGTGTTCCCTCAAGCGCTTAAAAATCGCTTTCAGTTGTTGCTTATTGTTATTGAAATTATTTCTACAAACTTATTGCCACTGTTTGTTTGAAAAAAAAAAACGAAGAAAAAAGAATAGGAAAACATTTTGGTATTATGCTTTGAATGACCAGTGACATTTAAAAGAACAGTTTCTGGAGTAATTTGAGAGTCAGATAATCTCTAAACAAAATTCTACTGTCTGTAAGTAAATTAAACTATTTCAGTCCCAAAGAGAATATCCTGTGTAAATTTAAAGGAGTGTCATTTGACATTTTATGTATTGCAATTATATATTATACTGGCTACTGAAGAGATTCAAATTGCTTCTCAATTATATTATTGGCCTGTTTTTTTTTTTCATTTCTGTTACTATAATCTACACTAACTTGCCACAAATAAAAAAAACATGTTCCAATTCAATAAATTCTCTCAAAAATTACGAAAGAAATGAGAACCTAGTAATAAAATTGAATGACAAAGTAGTTTGGATACCCTGATATCCAGTCGTTCGATTTAGCGTTCAACCTCACTGTATTTAAACAAAACGCACATTTTGAGGTACACCTTTAGTCGTTTTATTTAGACCGGCCTTTACGTTCGAGGGAATTCCTGACAAAAGAAAAGGGCGAGAACCTCCTTAAGTTCTTGGAAATCATGGAAAATCGGTAGGGCAGACCCCTTTTTGGCATAAATACTTATTTGTGTAAGTACAAGCAGCACACACAATCAATTTTCAGCCTAATTTATCCTCTCATTTTTTATATTTACTTAATTACCTGTCAGAATCCCTGCTTTACATAGATTATCCATGTTTAATTATTAATTTGGAAGTGTCTTCACTTGTTTTGTTCATCATTGTTTACATGTTTTTGTAAAGTGCTCTAGGTAGCTGAGCAAGTACTATTTGATCAAAGTATGTAGACTTTCATGGCCATTGTTAATGGTTTCACTGGTTTTCCAGGCAGTTTTTTCAGTCTAGTGGAATTCCTTCTAAACATTTCATTTGGAACTGCCGAAGATGTGTGCTGCAGTTGCAGATGAAACATTTGGAAAAAATTCCACTAAATCACAGCAAAACAGACAGAAAACCACAGTGAATCAAGTTTTATTTTGTTGGACATCAAATAAAAATAACTTACTCGAATTTGGTAAAATTCCTTTGATTTTTACTTGGTTAATTTTGTATTGCAATAATTTATTAAGATTCATTAGCCCTTACTACTTTATGTATTTAAATCCTTTTCTCAGCAAGAGGATGATTCAATTTTATTATGACAGTAAGTAAAATTTGTTTTCAGTTGAACCTTGTACACTTCACAAAACCAGAAAATGGTTACTTTTACCAAGTAATTTATCAAAATTGTCTTCATAAAATTAACAAGAAATCCATATAACCAATTGTAAGAGACAAAAGTAATATAAAATAAAATACGCTGCTTGTTTAATATAATGGGTTATTAAAAAAAAGTGGTAATAAATTACTTTCATAAAGTCAATTATTATTTTATCTTAAAAACCTAATTGATCAAATATCAAGTTGTACAATTTTTTATCGTAACACTTAGAAAAATATAAAATTATATATTTTTGTTTCAAGTTTATTACATCACTACTTAATAATTGTTACATCTTATCCCAATCTTCAAGTTCTAGATTAAACTTTCTAATTTTATCCATATGGACCAATTCCTCATTTTCTCTTTCAGGCTCCTCAACTTCTGTGAAAACATGAGCTTTTTCTCGAGATTCACACTCCAACATATGTTCACCTAGCAACTTATTGTTAGCATATCTGTGTAATGCATTGTAAGGGCAAGTAACATAATTGGGATAGGAAAGCATACAATGTATTATATGTCTTTGAAGTGATTTCTCCCATACAATGTGGAGTGGATTAAAAGGACATTTTACCCTTTTTTCTTTATTCCTGAAACAAATACATACTAACAGATTTTAATGCCAAACAATAAAAATGTTTAGTTGTTAACTAATGTTGGAAAAAAATTACAGATAACGAAAATATATTTACATTTTGATTGTTAATACATCTTTGCGAAAGATGAAGTGTAAATAAAAAAAAGTAAGGTTATATTTATGACTTATGACAAATATGACATCAATGAAACTGACAAATGTGTTGTTTTGTGATTTTAAGTTCAGAGTTTCAGACCGATTGGACGGCAATAATGTTGTTCCTTTTGGATAATATGAAAAACGGGTGATCCATCCAAACTTATATGCTCTACGATAAAAAAGCGGTAACCTTAGAGCCTATACCCGTGGCGGTAGCCTGCAGTGCAGAAATGTCTTAATAAGACAAGAAAAAGGGAGCAATATTTTTACTCGATTGGAAGCGCTTCCACTGAATTACGTCCAGGAAGTAGTTCATTGGCTGCTTCCACCCACCAAGTGCGTTAAGATAATGCTCTCGTTATTGCCCTCTCTTATAATCTTCCACGATATTTGTGCATTACAGTCTATCTCCAGATTTATATGCTCTAAGAAGAAAATCACCATTGAGCAGTGAAAATATTTTTTCAGTTCCTCTATTGAAAACATAGTGTTGAGATTTCTGGATGTCGTGTCAATTAGAAATGATTATTGAAACGTTTTCGCAACACCTAAATACAATTATAGAGAGAGTTCTTGGGACTGGGAGTACAATAAAACTATAGACTTGAGCGCCAAGACAAAGCCAGAAAATTTTGTTGGGATGGTTTGGATATATATATATATATATATATATATATATATATATATATATATTTGATTGGTGATGGGTTGATTAGGACTGCAAATTTTATATATTTGTTCATGTATTTCCAGCTTTTATAAAACTGTACAAATATAAATTTTCTTCTCATGAAAAAGATGATTAATTGGTTAAAATTGAATCTTGAAACTCAAAATTCAAAATTTTCGGGGAGGGGTTTGAACCTACAGACACCCTCGCTGGCTACAGTCTTAATAAGAGCTAAGAAGGACGTACTCTGTCTACATGAAAAGGTATATCAAAAAGCATTAAATTAGGATGGCACCGTGAAAACACCGTAATATGTTTACACCGTGTTGTTGTTTCACTTGTACACGGTATACATACGATCTGTACACGGTGGATCCATAAAATGTGAGAGATTTGAGAGAAGGTAGTGCTGAGATTCGAAATAAGATAAATAATGGCTTCCATAGCATGAAGATTACTCTTTTTACCTTCAATTTATTTCTTTAATAAAAATAGTTATATGTTGTACTAGTTAATCTGTTAAATGTTGTCTTAGAGCATGTAAGAAATTTATACGGAAACTTTTTTTTATATTATGACATCATTAATAAAACGAACGCAGCTAATAAAACCAATACCCTGTTCCTGAGTAGTTCAAACATACCGCCAAGGTCAAGCTTGTAGGGTAACGAGATTTTGACAGTGGTTTGATGTCTGGCAATTGCTGGAATGTGCGACGTGTAAACCGTGTTAGCAGGTGTGAAACATGAGTACTGTTCGGATTAATAACCAAATATCTTTAACTTACCTTAATCTCAATTAATTATCTCATCTGACAATGCGGCTGTGCGGTTAAAATAGTACGCATCCCATAAAAACTAGCAGTGTTTGAATGTTTATTTCATCTGACATATAGAACTCAGAAAATCTGATTTTTTTAGTGAAAAATCTGTGATACTTCGGTCTAGGTTCGTGTGTGATGTTCGCATTTTAAATTTGAATTCAATATTTCGAAAATGTTGTTTGGCAAACTTAGAATTCACACCTGCAGGATCATACTTCTGACTTCGCTAGTATGGTTTTTAGTCGATGTTGTGGTGTTGTCCTTCTATTCTGAATGCCTCGGGGGTGCGTGCAAGAAATCCGAAGACTCCAAGCCGGAAGCTCAGGCTCTAATGGACAATGTTAACAAAGATTATGATCAAGTCGAAGAAAACAAGATTGATGCTGAAAGGTATGTAATTTTTGCACCATTTTTCGTTTTAATAATGTAATTTAAAAAATGTACACGTTTAATTTAGTTTGCGTAGGTTTCAAATTTTCTTCTACGTACGAAAAAATAAACATATTTAAATATAGCAATTTTGTTTATATATCTACCAGATTTCCTTGTCGTAAGTAAACCGACAGTTTGCAAGATTTCAAGTTTTTTGAGAGATATTTTTGACGTCGAATTTTTGTTAATATTACTTTCATTGCTTGGTCGATGTCTAATTTTTATTAAATCCAAAAATAGCAGTTTATTTAATGATTTTCGTGCTATAAAATCCTACTAGTTAACTGTGATTCAAAAAAGACTAAGATCCAGGATTCTTGTTATAATAAAACAATTTGTAAATATCTGAATTTAATGTAATTGTATTTCCTTAGACCTAATGAGGTCTGACTTTGAAGTGTACTTCCCATTCAAGTGTGATTGTTCTTTATTCATAACAATGAAAACTCTGACAGTTGAATCATAACTTTAGACCTTTTTTGTATAGTACCTATTAACAAGATTTAGTGTTATCAATATAAATTTTTGGAAACAGTATTATTTAATTGGAATATCTGTGCATATTCTAACAGCAAACCATATATAGATTAAGTGACCAAATTGTATACATCATCAACCAGGCACAAAACAAATGTCTCAAAAAAATTATGAATGAACTACTAATAAATAATGTAAATAAATTGAGAAATATCAGAAATGATTAGACATGATATAAGGAAATATAAAATAAGCAGATTATACAAACACTTGACAAGAATAAAAACATGAGTGTTATGATACAAAAAACTCACAAGCAGTAAAAAAGAAATAGGTAATTAAGCTTAAACATGCAAGTGGAAATCTAGTTACAAAGAAGACTTCCTACACATATTAGAGGAGATTCACAGAACATTTTATATAAGTAAAGCCTATCGAGAACCTGTGAATAAACAAAAAGGGCAACATGTAGGATCAGAGGACACCCCTGATATTTATATCTCTGAACAACATATACCATACCTTGATGAAAATGAAAAATAAGAGCTCTGGGAAAACATGGAGTAGTCATAGAGGTTATAAAGTTGAGCTCCATAAAACTGGCATTGCCAAATCGGCAAAAATTAAAAAAGATTTCTCACAATTTGTTACTAGTTAGTAGAGAGAAATCGACGACCATGCTAACTTTATGTAAAGGGAGCAGGAAAAAAATCTAAATATGAGATAATCAAGTAAATGAATTCACAAAATTTGTTGCTAATTTGTTGCTGTAAGACCCCACAAAAAGAAAAATAATTAAAAAATAGAACGATTTTGTTGCTAAAACCGATGTCCAGAAATCGACAACAATGTGAAGGTAGCAGAAAAAATACCTAAATACGAGATAATCGAGAAAATGTATAGACCAAAATTTGTTGCTAATTTGTTGTTGTAAGACCCCACTAAAACAAAAATTTAAATACCTGATTTTGTTGCTTGAACCGATCTCGAGAAATCGACATCAATGCTAGTTTTACGTACCGGTAGCCAGAAAATACCTAAATATGAAATAATCAAAAAACAAATATACCAAAATTTGTTGCTGTAAGACCCCAAGTAAAAACATTTTTTCAAAAATTACATTAAAATTTACAATGGCCATGTTAGCTTATCACTCGATTATTCCAGAATATATGAAAGAGATAATTTTGTTACTCATGATATCAATAATTTTTGATACCTCGAAAGTCAGCAATAAAATATGTAACCGGAAATCAAATGAATTACTGAATTAAGAATCAGCAACAGAAAATTTCGACATATAGCAGTTTTTCCTGAAACTCCTAGATGTCGAAATTAATTTTGGTTTAAAATGTTAAATTCGGAAATAGATACACTAATAGAATTGTACGAGGTTTCAATCAGTTGAAGGGAGCGCAACTGATGAAGGTTGTCGATTAGAAACAATATATTGTCTTATGTTTAATGGATTGAAAAGTTTCGAAAAGATTTCTTTTATAGGTTGTAGTTAACCTACGAAATTGTTCGTGTGAATTTTACACTAGGAATCACAGGGAAACGGCGTTACACACAGTACGACTCCTGATTTGGCGACCTTGTGCGCTTGTTTTCCTGAAATTCATATTTATCGAAATTCATTTCGTGAAAATTATTTCGGTGCTGTTTTTATATCGCGTAACAGGAATTCGTACCAGGAATTCACTCACCCTGTATTAGCTCATTAGTTAGCACCACTTTCGCAGCTGTCAATAATTCTAAATAGCAACGGTTCCGAGCCAAGCGAGATTTGTTATTACGCCAATTTTGTTTTGCAATATAGGAGATTTTAGTCCCCAGGATTTTAAAACATCTTTAACTTGTTATATGTCAGTTGTGTTTTGACGGATTTTGATTTTCGTTATACGCTTCTAGTTACTCGAGTATTCGAGTAACTAGAAGCGAAAGCAGAAGGCTACGAGAATTATGCGAACCGACCTGAAGAGGGCAGATGTGACTCTGGCGAAACGTCGTCATTTTACCATCGATCCCGGAAGGGATCAGTTATCAACTACGCGTATGAATTCCCGGAAACCACCTAAAACACACACACATATATATATATATATATATATATTCAAAATATCAAAGTATTACTTTTTAAGCTATACGGAGTGACCCAAGAAAGTACCAACATGTTTGAAATTTAACACATGTTTTAAATTTTGTTAAATTTCAAACACGTTCGGCATCTTATTTTTGAAACTAATTTTAAAAGTATGAAAACGGCACTCTGACTGCATCAATTGTCTTTTAAACAAGTCAAATTTAATTAAAATCGGTTCGTAAATAAATTAGTTGTAACATGTAAATAAAATGCCTTTTTTGGACAACCCTATGTATTGATTTACTTGTTTTATTGTTGTTTGCCCTATTGTGATTATTGATATTGAATACTCTCTTCGAGGTGTCATTCTTACATCTCGCGTCTTCAAATTATTGATATTGATTGATAATTGTTTATGTTTTATTATAATTCATCTATACTCCTATTTTTGTCATTTCATCATTTAGTTCTTTAATCATTCGTTTTAATTCTTCCTTTTTGTCTGTTAAAACATACAATATTGTCCATCTATGTAAATATCAAAGTTAAAATAATAATATATAAGTTAGTATACCTGTAATCTAACTAACATTTAAATGCCAGTGAGGGTTTTGAAAGAAGAAAAGCGATTTCAAACAATTGATTATTTTTTAGATATACCGTTATTGTTATAAGAATTTCATATTTAATTTTGCCTGTCAAGTAAAGGAAAAATTTATTCTTTGGGAATAACACCACATAAACTTGAAAGTCTGTATATTTCAAAATCCAAACGTTTCAAGGTCTGATTTAGACCTTGATACGTGGTATTTCAATACTCATTTTGAATACTGAATTGGCTCGGCCGATACTTGATGAAAATTCATAGACAATTAACTGATACTAATTTCAACGTTTTTTGTAAAAACTTAAAATTGTGAAAATTACGTTTGAAATTAATATCAGTCAATTACTAAGTTTTGAGAATGCTTCTTATACACATAGAGGTATAGAAAGCCGAAAGGTTAATATGATTTATTAACGTACTTGCGCGGTAAAATTAAAACTGCAGGTATTGAAAATCAACAACAAGATTATTTTGTTTACTTCAAAAAAATCCACAGTTAGCAAATCATCCAGTTTCCGGTTATATATTTTGTTGCTGACTCTCCAGGTATCAACAATCATTGCTACTAAGAGCATCGTTCTGGAACGAGAGTTAAGCTGACAAGACCGTTATAATTTTAATATTGAAAAAATAGATAAATAGATAGAAATTTTGGTATATAGGTACAGAGTATTTTGTAGACGGTTCCCCAAACATGGAGGGCAGATACGTGGGCTCATGTGCTATATTATGTAGCCCATATAACATCTAGATAGCTTAGCTTTTTTTATTTATCGATCTTATTAGATGAAGTCCTATTGGAAGACATACCAAAAATATTCAAAAAAGATGGCTGTACAGCACATTATAGGCGAACTATCAGAGAGCTCCTAGACAATTTATTCCCAAACGCGTGGATTCAGGGAACTGGCCCTATACTCTGGGCTCCAAGATCGCCAGACCTGACCCTTTGATTTTTTGTATGGGAAAGGCCAAGCTACTCGTTTATGGGAGAGAAATAAAAACCAAGGAGCAGTTAAGAGCAAGAATAAATGTTGCTTTTGAAACCTTGCCATTTCTGGACTCATATAATTTTTTCAACCAATTATTCGTGTCAAATATCGAAAGCAGAAGAGCAAATAAACATCATAGATTCGATTTAAGTTTATTTGGTGAAGATACTTTGAAAAATAAAAAGTTCAATAGTTTGAAGGTAATAATCTGAGAATTAAGAAAAAAAAATATTAAAAAAAAACAAAAACCGTAAGTTCTCTAGATTTTATATGGGCTACATAATATAGAGCATAAGTCCACCTATCTGCCCTTCTTGTTCGGCGAACCTTCTATAAAACACCCTGTATATGTATTTTTGATTATCAGTTCACGCAACAATCGATTTATTATTATTTTTTTGTTTTAATGGAGTGTTACAGCAACAAATTAACAACAAATTTTGGTCTATTCGTTTTTTGATTATCTCATATTTAGGTATTTTTCCTGCTACCTGTACGTAAAGCTAGCATGGTCGTCGATTTCTCGAGATCATTTCGTGCAACAAAATCGATTTGTTAGCAACACATTAGCAACAAATTCTGAGATATATTTTTAAATTTTTTCCCGATTTGGCACTGCCAGTTTTATGGAGCTATAAAAATGGGATGACCTATGCTAATAAGAACCTAAAAATAAAAAAAAGTGTAAAATATAGGTTCTGAAGACATCCCTGATATTTATATTACTGGACAAAATATACCTACCTACCTTTATTGAAATGATAAATAACCGCTCTGGGAAAACATGGAGTAGTCATAGAGGCTATAAAAATAGGAGGACCTATGCTAATAAGAAAAATTCAATATCTTTTCAGTCTTTGAATAACCAAAAATATAAAGCAAAGTCAAGGAACACCCCCTACAATATAGACTGACGATAACAAAAAGATACAGACAACAGCTCAGAACTGAAAAAAAAAACTGGATACATTTAAGAGGCCTATTTCAAGCAGTGGATAAGAGAATGTTGAGTGATGGTGATGATGATTAATTGAAATCTACAAATTCGGAGTTCCGGTAAAGATGGCGGGATAGCCACATGTACAGTGTTTTGTCTTAGAAATTAATTTTAAATTATCACCTTATATTACAGTCATCATAATCATAAGTGCGCATAAGTGAATTTAGTGAGTTGATATTATCATTGATTAATATGTTGGGCACCCGCTGAAGTAGTTTCCCGTAACAAGACACTGTAAAGTGATATAGACGCTCAAGTAGTGATGTTACATTAGTCTAAGAGATAGAGCCGATTTTTGCTCGTCATCGAGAAAATGGACAGAATGTATTGTATTAAATTCAATTCCTGAAGTACATCACCTTTCTAGACAGGCGCCAGTGGAAGTTATAACCGAGGATAGTTACAGGGGCTGAATGTGGTAATTTTTTTTGGTCATGCTCATCATCGAGTAAACGTTCAAAATTGGCTGCATACAGGATTGTGATGCATTTAAGCAAATTCCCGCGAGGCGTCTGTCAAGAGCGTTACCATCAAGCTGGCGGACAGGGGTAAACTTCGTCATTAAGTAAAAAGAACGCCATTTGCACCATTTTTTTGCTTACACAAAAGAAATCATAATCTAAAAGGACGTACAGCTAAATGAAATAAATATATTTTTCATGACGTCATTAATGTGGTCTGTATGACGTCATACACATTTTTTTAAATGCGAAGCCACATTTTTCATTACTGATTTGGAAACATCGGAAAATTCCAGGTCCGAATATGACTTTGACCATGACCTTGAACTTGACCTTCAAGGTCATTCCAAGATCAAAGTTTGTTTGGAAAATAATCTATTATAGCCAAATTAGGTGTACGGGGGGTTTTTGACGTCGCTGATTTCAAATCTGGTCCTCCCTCTTGGATTGCGAAAATCTGATTTCAGCTTCGTAATCAGATTTTGAAAACTGTCAATTTGAAAAAAAATCAACCAACCTACTCCCAATTTCGTATACGGGGGTTTTCGACGTCGATGATTACGAATATGAAATCAGTTTTTGAAAATTTTCAAAACAAGTAGTGGCCAAGTTCAACGTCAAATTTGTTTTCAGTTTGGAATACCCTCTTTGAATCAGTCATCTTTCGGATCAGGATTAAAAACATCGATTACCGTTAATTGGTTGTGCATCAATTCGTTCACTTTTCAAAAAAAATGGTCCGCCATCTTGGAATGTGAATTTTGAAAAACTGATTTCTGATTCGAAATCAGCGAAGTACACCGAATTTAGCTATAATTGGTTGATTTTTCAGAAAAACGTTGTCTTGGAATCACCCGGAAGATCAAGTTCAAGGTCATGGTCAAAATCCTTAATAAAAAAAAATCCTTTAAAAAAATTGTGTATGACGTCATACAGACCACATTAATGACGTCATGAAAAATATATTTATGTCATTTTGCTGTACGTCCTTTTGGATTATGATTTCTTTTGTGTAAGCAAAAAAATGGTACAAATGACGTTCTTTTTACTGAATGACGAAGTTTACCCCTAATTTTGACAAGTTTACCCCTGTCCGCCAACTTGATGGTAACTAACGCTCTAGGCAGACACCTCTTGGGAATTTGCTTAAATATATCACAATCTTGTATGCAGCCAATTTTGGAACGTTTACTCGATGATGAGCATGACCAAAAAAAAAATACCATTTTCACACCCTGTAACTATCCTCGGTTATCACTTCCACTGGCGCCTGCCTAGAAACGTGATGTAGTTCAGGAATTGAACTTAATACCACTTTCAGCCGGGACTCCTAGGCTGTCCCGTCATGTAAATATTTCAATATCAAACTACTGGTTTATGGTCTAAAAGATCGGTAGATCTTGACCAAACTGGCCATAAGGCCAATCTTGAAAATTAAGATTTTTCAAATCACTGGTATCTGGCTAATAAGATCGAAAAGATCAAAGCCATAACCGTCTCGCAAGATGAAGAAGACGAAGAAGATGATTGATTAGTTAATTAAAATGTATATTTTAATATGTGAAGAGCAAACTTTGTAAGCACTCTGGTCACACATAGTAAAGTGAGATGTGGCATGGTTAAAATTTAATATGAATAGTTATAATTTATTTATACAAGTTAATTCATTAAATAAAATAAATAGAAGACATTGTAGTCACGTTAAAAATGGTTTCATTAAACAATCAAATGTCTTTTAAGTGATTGCATGTTGTGGGATTCAACTAATGAATTAACTGCTATCAAAATTGTATTATACAAAAAATTATGTCTTTATTTTGTTGTGAATTGCATTACTAATTAATATCTTAGGAAAACATAAATATTTGATGTAAACAATATTGTTTGTTCAATTACAACTATAAATAAAGTGATATTATTGCACAACTTTGACACACTATAATTGTTACATTTTTTAATACTGTGAAAGAATGTTACAATTTAAGTGATTGAACTACCTTATTAAGCATTTGCATTTATGTCAAATTTATGAAGTAAATTTTTATGCATTTGAAATTAAAATTCAATAAAGGCTATATAAATAGTATATGTTTTATATACCAAGAGTCCCCTTTATTATGTAGTGTTATGTAATTATTTAAATAGGTACATAAAAATAACCAAATGGCTATCGTTTTCAGGAAAAAAATGCTTTTGAGGTTAGAAAATCTCGAGTAAATTGGAAAATTTACTACCGCTGAAAATGATTATGGTTCATATGATAGCCACTTAATTAATTTGGATTTTTTCCAGGAATCAAGGATCAAGGAAATAAAAATATTTTTGTTTCTTCAAAATCGTAACTTAAACGACTCCATATACTGCTATTTCCCGACTTGACCATACAATGTATGGCAGCACACCCCCTCTAAGGCACGCATTGCGTGCCTTTAGGGGAAAATTCACTAAACCCCAGATATCCTAGATATCAAAAGGGTTTAGCTCTGTGGGAGCCCTTGCCAAGTTTTCGGGCCCGTATTTGGAGTCGTGGCGGCAGTTTCTCATGAATTTCATGACCGTCCGGGCTGTTCCTAAAAGGCGGCTTTCTGCATTTGTTGGTAAAGATGTTCGTCCAGACTGAGGTATTTTAAATTGTTTAATAGATGTTCTGGGACTACTTCTGTCGTTGACATAACAATTGGTACAGTTTGTGTGTTGTTCATGTCCCACTGAGTCTTTAATTGAAATTCCAAATCCCTATATTTGGTTATTTTCTCAGCCTGCTTGATATTTATATTATTATATTAGGAATTGCTTATATCAATAAAATTTGTTTTTCTAGAGACTTTATCTACCAAAACTATATCTGGTCTATTGTGAGAAACAGTCCGATCAGTCAGTATAGTGCGGTCCCAGTACAGCTTGTAGTTGTTATTTTCTAAAACAGTTTCTGGTTGGTATTTATAGTATGGTAATCTCACCGACTGTGATAGTTCAAGTTACAGTGCTGGTTCCTGGTGGAGTATTTTTGCCACAGCATCGTGTCGTTCTTTGTATTCAGTTGCAGCGAACGCTTGACAACTTCTTGTAATATGTTGGATAGATTCAGATGTTTGTCAACCGTACCTGCATCTGTCGTTGTTAATAGAAGGGTCTTTAACGATGTACTTTAGATAGTTCTTAGTTGGTATTACTAGATCTTGGATTGCCAATATAAAGCCTTCCGTTTCTGGAAACATATGACCAGAGATCAACCAGTAGTTCGACGCTGCACTGTCGACATAATCTTGCTTGACGTCATTTATATGTCTTCCATGAAGGGGCTTCTCTTTCCATTTCAACAGTTTCTGATCAGTAGTTTGGTGGTGAAATTGGACGTGTTGTTGTGTCAGTCGCAGTGGTGTTGAGTCATCAACCTGGCACATGACTCTGTGTAGATCAGAAAATTCAGTGAGTTTCTGGAAATGACTACGCAAAATAGAGATTTGTTGATCTAATAGTTTGCTTAGATCTGCCAATCCTCTTCCTCCTTCATATCGTGGCAAAGTTGTACGTTCGACAGAGCTCTTTGGATGGTGATTTTGAGCTTTTGTTAGTAAAACTCGAACTTTTCGTTGTAATTGTTCAATGTCAGTCTTGCACCAATTAACTATATCGAAAGAGTAACTGAGCACTGAACATGCATAGGTGTTAATAGCCTGAAACAGATTTTTACTGTTTAGTTTGGTTTTAAACAGTCGTCTTACCCTTCTATAAAACTCTGCTGTTAGATAAATACGTTGAGCCTGCTTTATTCCAAGGTATTTATAAGTATGACCTTCTCCCATAGATTCAATTGAGGTGCCATCTCCCATTTCGAAGTGCCCCTGCTGTATTTTGCCTTTAACTATATTAATAATTCGGCATTTGTCTAGACCAAATTTCATATGGATGCCACTAGAGAACCCTTCTACTATTTTAAGCATATCATGCAGCTGTTGTTTCATAGCTACCATCAACTTTAAGTCTTACATGTATAACAAATGGTTTATCTTTAATGCTTGTACGTATAGACAATATTAATTATTATTATTTTTGCTAGCGTTATTATTTTCAACACAAAAACTGTATCAAACTGCACAACTTGATGCGATTTTTATAAAAAATTAACAGTTCCTACTATAAATTTTATTCAACATTTTACATTGAAAAAACATTAGAATAACCAGTAAGGAAACAAAATAAACTTATAAACAGCCCGATGTTGCAATTTCTGTTTGATCAATTTTTGGGTGCATTTATATATTAATTTAATTACTGATGCTATATAAACTGTTTACTATTTACATGTGATGCTTTATAAGCGTTTCGAAAGCAAACTTATTTGTTGCCGTTTGTTTTCACCTGAATTGCTATTCCTAATTTGCGCTCATACGGTTTACACCCTGTAAATATATTTGCAAAAAATAATCTCCAGTGTTTAAATTATAATTTGTTAATAACTTTAGCAGTTGTTTGTATGCGAGTTTGAATCTTTTCTCTGAACGCCATTCTAAATCTAATGAGGCATTGCTCATTAATATTTTTACTAGCAGTAGCAAAAATTTAACTCTTGAACTTGTGAACTAGACTGGAAAGTAGAAACGTCTCCAAGTAAAATTAGCCGTGTGATACTTTTGTATTGTAAAACAAGATTTTCTTAGAAAACTTATTCTTCCGTTAAACCAGCCTCGTATTTTGTGGTATAGTGAAATTAATGAAAAAGGATTTCTTGGCCTAAACAAAAAGTGACAATGAACTTATTTTCATATTGAGGTGTAAAAATGTACGTTAGTTTTATTGAACGTAGCGTAAAAAAGTGTTCTAATGCACCTTCAAATAATGGAGGTTATATCATCATTCATTACGTTTAATGTTATCCATTATTCCTTTTGAGTTCGGCTACAAACGTTGCCGTGGCATTAGCGGCATAAAAGGCCGTAAGAAAATTTTAAATGTTTTATTGTTGACCATTCAAGCGGCCATCATTGTTCAAACTAAACAGCATAAATCTTTCGCTAGAACGAGTTTATTTTTCTATCAAACAATGAGTCATTGTTTCGTTTCGACTTTTAGATATGCTCTTGCATATTCGATTGTCTTGATAATTATTCGCTTAGTTTGATAAATAAGCCTACTTAACTGTATGAATCATACAAATCAAATTTAATAATCTTATCCAATGATTAAACTGAGGATCAGAAGATTTTACTTACACATGTTTTTTTTGAGTATGTTGTCGCTTTAAAAGCTAATCCTATTGAGATATTATCAACACTCAATCGCACTTATGCAATTGGTGACTAAGTAAATGTTGTTAACCGTATGATTCACTCACTATTTTACAGGTTTGAAGAGATTATTTAATTTTCAAAAGATTGTAATCATACAAAGCACTTTCCTTGAGTGTGCTTTATTAAACCTCTTGAGATGTTATCTTTAAAATGTTGAGCTTAAAAAAATCAGATTGATAATCTGTCAATGTGGATTTAGCAATAATTAATAAACTCAGCTTGTCTGATTTAGAATTATCGTATATCTATTCTCCAAAGTTTGTAGTAGACTAATCAACATGTTCTATCTTCTCGTATCCTACTTCCATTTCACCAAAAGTGTGATGCATTTTTTTAATTCGCAATGTGGAGTAGTGAGTACTTTTCTCCGATTTTGGGTTTTATCAAATCACGCTTGATAACATCTCATAACAGTAGTTTGTGCGGTTAGCGATTTCTCGAAATGAAAAACTCGCCTCCCATAAACCTCCCATAAAAATATGAAAATCTTTACAATAAGTTAGATTCAACCCTGCTACACCCGTAATGTGTATTATATTAAAGAAAATAAACTATCAAAATTTCTAGGGAACAGGAGCGATAGCCTCCCTTACAATGAAGTTTTCTATTTTCCTCTAAGGAATCTCATCTGTACCTTGTAAATTTTGCAATGGTCTACCCATAATATCCTATATAACTTCAGCGTGCGATAGATCGGGGGATCTGGTGGCTAAAGCAGCTTGTGAGTTTGATTATTTCCCGAAAAGTTTCGATTTTCGCTGTATATTGTTAAAGAATGTATTCTGTATCCCTTGCCTTCGTGTTCGGCCAAGAAGCATGAGCGTTTAGAGGGGAGGAAATCAGAAATTTTCTATTGTAGAATTTCAACATAACTTTAATAAATACAAGTTTAATATTACACATAACGAAGCACCAAAGGTTAGTAGGAAAGGTCCAGGGGGAGGGCTGCTACCCTCCCACTCTTCTGTCTCGCACGATTTTTTTACTGATTTACGAAAAGGGGTGGGTTATCAGTTTGACTATTTTGTAGGCTTATGTTACTTCATATCTTCGTTTGTGAACCGATTTTATTAATCCTGTTTTTGTTGAATAACGTATACTTGGAGAGATGTCACATTTCAATTTAAAAAAACCAATTGTTCCCCTAAGGGTGGAAATAGGGGATGAAATAGACTCTATAACCAGGTTTTCTTAATAAAAACTCGTGACCTCCCCCATAGAGCAATCACGTTTTAAAGAAATTCAGTGTACCCGGTGTTCTACGCCCTGTGTTTGTTAAAGCCTCTAATTATGAATATAAATGTTTTCAAAATTAATAAAAGTTGCAAAATATTTACTTATGAAGATGATCATAAATTAACACAGTTTTTTGTTTTAGCTCTAACGTCTTGACCGGTGTGCCGTTGACCTACAAACCTAACACGTTGCGTCGATGGAGGCCTTTGCCCCCCGTTCCTGCCGTACCAGGACGACCTGGTGAAAAGGGCAAGGCTGTCAAAGTTCCTAAAGATAAAGAGGCTCTAGCTAAAGAAAAATTCAAGCTCAATCAATTCAATTTACTCGCCAGCGATATGATATCGTTGAACAGGTCATTGGCTGATGTCAGACTTGAAGGGTAAGTTTTATTCGATAAATTATTTGGCATATTGTGAGTGGCTTAGTGTTTGTGATTTTTGTGATTTGGATGTTCTGCGACACTTTTACTAACAAGAGCAGTATTCTCGGACGAACGTACTTTTCGAATATGTCTTGGCCTTAAAACATCTGCTGCAGACCTAGTGTCATCAAACTTTTTAACAGTTTGGCTTATAGTGCGCTCAAATGGACGATTATATCGACTAGGGTGGGCGTTAAAAATTAATTTTTTTGCGACGCCCCGTCAAAAGTTTCCATTTTATGAAAAAACACTGGGAAAACTTTTTTAATTGTTTTAAATCAAAACAACACGTGCCTCTAGACGATCTAAGTCAATTTTTGGATATAATCATTAATCAACTTTTTTGGGAATATTTCATGAAAAATACAATTTTATCGAAATATAAAACTCAAATCAATAAAAAAACAATATTTGATCAAATATTCGAAATATAAAACTCAAATCAATAAAAAAAAAAATTTGATCAAAATAACATTAAATATAAATTTAAATTCAAAATAAAAATATCAATTTGAATATATCATTATTTAATAGACCACATTAACTGGGAAAATTTTTGAATTAAAATTTTTATTTATTGGTATTTTGATCAAATATTGTTTTTTTATTGCTTTGAGTTTTATATTTTTTATATTTTGAATAAAATTGTATTTTTTATGAAATATTCCCAAAAACGTGTTGTTTTGAATTTAAAAAAATATCCCATTGCTTTTGAGGGGGCGCCGCAAAAAATCGTATGACGTGCCCTTCGAAAATAAAGAAGTTTTTCATTTTTAAGGGTTTTTGTATTAGTTTTAGAAGTATTGTAATGGCGTTGTAAATTTCACAAGTAAAAATTTATTTTATATAATTGAAAACTAATGAAGATATATTAGTTAACAGCGAAACGAAATTATTGAAAACATATAAAATATATTATTTCTTTTTTTTCAACAAGTTGTACATGGTTAAAACTAAGATGTTAATTTGTCAATTGATTATTTCAAATATAGCGTACGTATTAATTGTAAATATTAACTTTTTCTTCTTTAAAACCTTTTAATAGTAGAATAGGCCATGCAATAAGCCCCAAGCCCAAGAATGTATTTATGTTTCAATAGCTAAGTTGTCACTTTCAGGGACAGTAAATCAAAACTGGTTTTGGTTTACTGTGGATTTTATGAAGAAAACCCTCGTAAATCAACGTTATAGGTAGGGTTGTTTTATTTATGTACAAAAAAAGTGGCGAAATACTTGAAAAAGTCGTCAATTTATTTCCATAATTCACTTGGTTTATAGCTCATTATCTACCAGTCAATACACTTCACGGGTAATTTAAAGACATCTAAGTTTCCTTGGTCTTCTATCGTCTTGAAGTGGTTGATCTCACAACGTTTCAATAGCTGTGTATCTGCTATTGTCATCAGGTTAATGCTGTGAAATTCAGATTATCGGTCGTATTTATATTATACGCTTAACCGGTCATGCGTCGCCGGTCATGGTCATTGAGCCTTATGCAGTCCAATCAGCTTCGTCGTACCTGGCGGTTGTTGCCGGTAATGCGTAGCGGCAGAGACCTAAGAAGAGCTCACCAAATATTTTTTATTTTGGACACTGGGCTCGCTAATTATATTTTCGTTCGAGATTATATATGCTTTTGTACCAGTGTACCCTGGTCCCAGTTGATATTATGGTGTTCGGTCCATGCGTGATTAGCTAGCCCAGACTTCGTTACCTGCGCCCTTTGAGTAGCTGTGCGGTGCTCCTTAATCCTGGTGTCCAGCGGTCGCTTTGTCTCTCCAATGTAAAGATTGCCACATTCAAACGGTATCTTTACATTGGAGAGACAGAGCGACCACTTCAAGACGATGGAAGTCCAAGGAACTTCGAGGAACGAGTTACATTGTCTACCAACTTCAGATTAAAGACATCAATTCGAAAAATAATTTGGATAGTTGAACTGTAGTCTTGTAATAGTAAATGTACTTAGTATATTTCAGTTAGTTTATGTGTTAACTATTTACATTCGATTCATAAAATTAAATAATGAAAGTTATAAAAAATTCCAAAAAGGCATGCAGCAACTTATGTTAATCGTTAGCTTTTGAATGAGCACCTTAAATTTGGAACAGATACTGGAGGTGGATTTCTTAAGATTTGTCTGTCATTGCAAGAACATGAGCATTGCATCGATGACAAATCAAACCAAACGCCGAAAGTTTAGTGATCGAGTCGGAGTAGATTTTTGTAAAGATTCGGGTGTTAAAAGAATATTTATAATTGCGTTGTTAACACCAAATACTCAGGAGAATTATAAAAATGTCATATAGACTTATGGAATTTACTCAACATCAATCAATTTTCTGGTACATACACTATAGCAACTGACTTGGAATTCACAAATTTTATTGGGAATTATGACCCACTATTTAATACATCCATGCTGTTGGTGACATGCGAGAAAATGTGTTAGATAAAAGTGTCAAAATTAAGGACTGATGGTAACTATTTAACTAACTAGAGAGCTGGAGCAGAAAAAGAAGACGAAAAAACGTTTATGAACTGTGTTAATTTACCAATTTTCAGTGACAGTGTGAAAACTGAAACTTTAAATATTATCACCCCGCCTGAATTACATTTGCTGTCTGGAGTCGTTAACACTCTGCTTAACTAACAATGTGAACAATTTTATCTATATATAAATAGGCAAAGACAAACGATTAGGTACCATTTTCTCCTCTGTTTCTCAACCGATTTTCTTCATTTTTGTTTTGTTTAGTAGCTACTGACGACCTTCAGTGCAGAATGCTAATATTAATTTATAATATTGGTTCATTCATTAAATAAAATATAACAAAATTCATTATTTACGTCAATAATGTCAATGCCAAACAAATGAATGTGCGGCCGCCGCCAGACTCAAACCATTGAGTAATTATATATAGACAGACCAATGCTGATATGCTTAGAGCATGTACTTCTGGAAGTGGCATGCAAGCGTTGTTATTGTTTAGTGGGTAAGTAATCGTTGAATATTATAATTATACAGGGCGATTCCAGATATGTTAGAAATCATTCTTTTCATGTGGCACATGAGCATTGCATATATAATTATATAGGAAAGCCCATTAGCGGTTGAATTTACAGGGTTCTTCGAATAGAAGGTGCAGTAAAATTACAGTTATACAGGGTGGTGCAAAAAATGTTTACATAGATGCATATACAGGGTGGCGGAAATGGAAATGCAACATTTCGTAACCCATAAGCAGTTGATATATAGTTAAGATGAAATATAGGGTAAGAGCAATTATAGATATACAGGATGGTGATAAAAATGTTAGAAAAGGAATGATTTATAGAATAGAACACGAAGAGTTCCATATATATAATGATTGAAATATAGGTCGGAGTAGATTATAGTTACAGAAGATAATTAAAAATTTCATAAACAAAAATAAAATATGGTGGGTCATAGGCAGTGGCATATACGAATGTTTTACCCGGTGGTTGAAAAATAAAAAATATTATGCGTGGTTCATAAGCAGTTGCATATATAGGGTGGTGGAAATATATATTGAGATGGAATTATTATAATGAGGATTTTAATAAATGTTAGAGAATTGAGTGCAATTATAGCTATGGGAGCGTTCAAGTATTACGTAACGCAATTTTTGAAGATTTTTGACCCCCCTCCCCCCACTGTAACGCTCCGTAACGTTTTCCTGTTACCCCCCCCACCCCCTCTCTAAACGTTACGTAACACTCAAGTGATCATTGTTACCCTGAAGTCGCAAAAAAAATGTTATAGTTTTTATCCTTGGTATAGTTTTAATTGCCTTATAATAAAACAAGAGATTTTAATTCGCAACACCTGCGTATTTTGTTTATTTTTTATAAATTTTTGACTTTACACACAATTGTTTTTCTCCTTCATTCTCCTAAGTATTTTAGCTTTTTTTACTTATAAAGTCTTCAAATAAAATAAACATATTTATTTTAACCTTTGGCAATGCAATTATAAACAGACACCCAACTGAATTAAACATTTTACTCGAAATAAAATCGTATTCTTAACAAAATTAAAAAATAATCAACTATTAACCAAGTATCTAAGTAGGTCTATAAAAACAATTCGATAGAAATTACTGCTCCTCTGTCCACGGGTTTGCTAGCCACTCAGATTCTTTCATCACTGGCACCTGGAGTGCAGACGAAGACGGTTCTGGAATTGTTAACCCACTTGCATCAACTTCGTCTTCGTCGAGCCAGTCAGCATCCTCAGACGATGTTTCATAACGACGCACAATGCAGAGAAGCTCATTTGCCCTTCTGGCAGCAAGGCGCTGTGGCCGTACTCTAGTTTCACAATGGTCTTGGACAGTCTTGCCATGCACGTAACGACAGCGCATTTGAACACTCCTGGGAGATGTAAAATAGATCCCACAGGTTGGACATACTTTTTTCTTTAGGTTGGATTGTACAGATGGACAAAAGAAATCGTAAGGCATCTACTTAAACCCTTCTAGAGGAGGTGACAGATCAACGGACAACCTCACAAGAAGTGGCTAAAACTTGGAATTTCCTTTGTCTAGCAAACTGGGTACTACGAGCTTGCTTGGGGTTTGAAGTATTGGGCAAGGTGGCGGCGTTAAAGTATCCATAAACACAGATTTCAATGCACTTCTCGGTGACGGACGGACGTGAACGCTATACCACGCCAGATTTGGTTCTGCTGGATCCTGCATGCTATCTTCGGGCTGTTTGTACTCCGCCGAAACGTCGTAATTATCAATTTTCATTTCTCTCCACTTTTCTGCAAGTGTTTCCCCAGCGTGCTGAAAATTGCGTTTTTCCAAATCATCATCCGTAGTCATTCCTTTGTCGTCGAGATGAGAACCAAAATTCATGAGGCAGAATGACGCCTGCCAGTCGTTTGCTGAGGGGAGCCATGCGACGCTCACCTCGGTTATATGCGCTCCGCCCAGGAGCATTAGTCGCTATAAACAGGGCGTTCAGGTTGTATTTTTTAAAGTGTTCAATCGCAAAGTTCTTGACTTTGCGATAACGGGTTTTCGTCCGGCCCACCATCTACAAAGATGATGATTACTGGCTTCACGGTGTTCGATTCTGTCATCATTAAGGGTTTGAATGAAGGTATTGATAAAAGTGATTCGAAATCATAAGCGTGGGTGTTCGCTGTGGAGGATGAGTGTTTGCCGCTCCTTATGGATATGTGTGTCGCCCGCTGTACCCAACAGCTTCTTCCTTAGGTTCTACTTGACGCCGGCGTATACAGAAGGAATAAGTTTGTGGGCTCTGACTTCTCACTGCCGGTAACCTATTGGTACACGTGCCTTATCGTCTTGTGAGAGAACGAATACTTGCTGCGGTCCCAGAAGCGAAGCGAGGGATTCCAATGACCTGATTGTACCAGTGCAAAATTCCCCGTCCTCGTGCTTTTTGGGCATCTCGGTCTGTGGTCTTGCTAACTTTACGGGTACAGTACGTACGTGTCTTCTTCCCTCTTGTGTGTTAGAAACCCGTGGGAGTAAATGAAGATATGCGCCGCTTCGAGAAATTTGGAATCCCATTAACAACAGTCTCTCATGCAGGTCGGACAGAGTGAGACAACTCCTAATCATCTCTGTCGGCGGCGTTCATCAGCAGCGCTGCCAAGAATGGCAATATTAATTATGGTCTCTAGGAGAGCAGGTTGCGAGTCAACTAAAGGGGGCTGTCCAGGGCCAGTTCGAGGTTGTGCTGCAGCAGGATTGCTTCTCTGACGTTCAGTTTTCTCCAGTTTTTCTTTGGCTCGAACTTTTTTTGCACGCTTTAGCAGAATCTCTTTTTTTCTTTAAACGTTTCTCTTCTTCTTTCAACTCTTTGCGTAGCTTTTTTATTTCGTCATGAACATCATCTTTGGCTATACCAGTGTCCCTTGCTTCAGTGAGAACATTTATTCTTTGTTGCAGTAGACCAATTTTCTTCATAAGAGTCTCTTGAGCCGGTTTGCTTGGAACATTTTTTGTGATGACCGAACCAACCAAAGTCTTGTCTGGTTCCGTAGACGATGTCTCCACAGTTTCCTCATAGTAGTCTCTGACTGCTCATCGTGGGTATCGCTCATCTTTCGTTTGACGGCAGTGCTTTCATGTTCAGCGACTGCGACAATCGATTCCATAAGAGATGAACATGTGGATGAAGCTACAACATTCGAATCCTATAGACCAAGAGAAAATAAATTAAGAATAGGTATTATTGACACATGCGATAAAAAAAAAATAATATAACAACATATATAAGCAGATGCACCTGTTTTGTTGAGGAGCACGCGAAGTCGAGGGAACATGGGCCTTAGTGTTGCTGGCGTGCTTGATGTTTGCATAGGTAGCTAGAAATATAAAATATTTATGACCAGTTCTTTTATGAAAAATCAAGGTTTGGATTAAATATAATACTTATGTGATTATTACATTTTAATAGTAAACTTGTGTAAAATAACTAAGCATTGTTGCTTTCTTCTTCGTGGACTTCACCTTCTACTCTCGTATAACATCATTTATATGTTCTATAAACTTTTCTTTATTTTTTAGTTTTTCTTTAGCCGTTTTCCAAATTTCGTTGTCATTTTTTTGACACAGTTGCGCTGGCAAGTCAGCATCAGAGCCTTTATAGGCCAAGAACAGCTGATGATACAAATCTCCTTCTTTTGAGGACATTACAGTATGAAGTCACTTTAATAACACCGACTACAGCAATATGCTTCTGCATAAACACTAACGAATACTGACAACAAAAACAACATTAAATGACGTACAACACAATCTAGGGATTCCCCGTAAAACGTAAACGAAAAGAGTTGCCAATTTGGGAGTTTTAATTCCCTATTTTTATTTTATAAAAAAAATAAATAATGTTACGTAACGTGTTGTAAGAAGGACCCCCTCCCGCCCCTGTAACGCATCGTAACGTTTTACGAGACCCCCCGCCCCCCCTAATTGCGTTACGTAATACTTGAACGCTCCCCAACTAATGACTTTAATTTTGAGAGAATACAGGGTGAGTCAAATCCTCTTACAATATCATGCAGCCAGATGAATCGCAATAATTTTTAGTTTAGTTCAAAAAAGAACCGACGTCAACTGACTTAAAATAAAAACTGTTTAGAAACAGTGTGCAATCAGTCCCTATTTTCTGACATATCTTCTTTTATTATCTGATTTAAGGTACAATTATATTGATTATTTTAGCGTATTCTTATCTCTCTCTCTCTTCTTCTCTGTCTAATTTGTATTATTTTTCTATATTTTCTGCATATTTTTTAACTTTTTTATTTGGAACACTTACTGCAAGTGTAACTCATAATTCACAGTATATTGCAACCACCCTGTATATGATGCTGTGTATTGGTCAGCCAATATCCCCTCCCTGTTATCTTTAAAACCACCCTGTATAAGTATAAACCCTCTACACATTATTGACCGTTTTTATTTTTATTTTGTTTAAATTTATTTTTATAATTTAAGTTCGCCCCAAATGTGAGGTATTCCATTTATACAACTGTTGATGAACTACCTTATATAACACATTTTTTCACATTTCTGAACCACATTTTATAACTATAATTTTACTCTATATTATCCCCCGCCCTAAAATTCAAATATCCTAACCGCTTATGCTTATATAACAAATTTTTGATACAAGCTGAATAACAATAACTTTACTCCAGCCTTACTTCAACCACTTTGAATAAGCAAGTACTTATGTTCCACACTATATAACTTTTTTAACTATCCTGTAGAAACTGACTTCAAATGAATCAAAATGAAAACCGTGACAAACACGTTGTACGTTATCCTTTTATGGTATATATTGACATTTCAATATGATATTTATGATACTTACTTTTGTGTTTTTATATAAAACACTCGAACCATCTGTCAAGAGTATGTATGGTATATGTTATAGCATAGTATGCGTTCATATACTTAAATTACTCACTAAAAAATTGACACTTACATTGAGGTTTACCGTTTTTTGCATATATTTTTCCTATATTTATAAAAAACGGTATGTTTTACGTTATAGATAAATCTACCGAATCAAGTTGGAATATATAGAACATAGTTTAAAATATTCAAATTGATTGAACAGTTTTAGAGAAAACAGTAAAATTTTTATTGAAATGTAGTACCTTAATTGCGTTTTTCTTTAATTTTCTAGAAAACCGTAAATTTCGTCTTATAGAAAATTATACGGTACCTTTCTGTAATATTCCTTAATACTGTTATGAATTTCGTGGGTTCAAATTAATTAAAGTATAAAAACTAATATTTACTGCACTTTCTAGGACTTTTACACGAAAAACATCAATTTTCAACAGCTGATTCTATATAATTACATCGAAATCCTTACAAAATAAGCTGAACTCACTAAACCTGTGTTGCTGTCAAAGATGAACTTGCCGGAATTCATAGGAAATGCTATGATTGGTTGGAACAGACTGCCGCCTTCAGTCGTCTGAATGATGTTTTGCAATCCTGATTCCAACGGAAGGTCTCTTCTCAGTGGTCTGCCGATGTAGAGGCGCGGCAATGGTGGCAAATCCCTCCAGAAATCGCCTGTAGTATGATCAGAGACCCAAAAAGCATCATAGTTCATGCTTGTCTCTTGGGACTGGCCAATCACGAATGGCTTCAATGTTGTCCTTGTTGGTGCGGATTCCCGACTGGGAAAAGGTGTGGCCCAAAAACTCTACTTCTTTTTGGAACATGGAACACTTCTTCGGGTTGAGTCTCAGGTTGGCGTGCTTAATTCTGGAGAACACTTCACCCAGGTTCTTCAGATGGTCGTCGAATGTCTGACCCATGACCAGAATGTCGTCGAGGTATACTAAGCACGTTCTCCATGTCAATAAATACTCCATTAGCCTCTCAAATGTAGCGGGAGTATTTACTGGTGGAGAACGCTGTCTTTTCTCTGTCGTTTTGGTGTAGACAAACCTGCCAATATCCACTCTTTTGGTCTAGTCTGGAGAACCAGCGGGAGCCTGCTAGTGTGGTCAGAGTGTCATCGATTCGGGGTAGTGGTCTTTCTTCGTGACGGCATTCAGCTTTCTGTAATCCACGCAAAATCGGGTGGTTCCATCCTTTTTTTAACTAACACGACGGGAGCGGACCATGAGCTGATGGATGGCTCAATAACACCATTTTGCAACATGTTTTCCTCGACGGCCTGTTGTTGCCAAAAGGATAGTCGCCTAGGTGGTATTCTGATGTTGCTGCGACCGGTGGTTCCTTCTTGACTGTTAAAGATTTGGCAGTGATTTGCAATAAATTGCTTGGCTTCCTTCTGTTCTTCTGGTGTAAGGTGTTTCAAATGGTTGGCAAGCTGTTGTAGAAACTTTTACTGGGCCGTGTCTCCTTCCCGATGTCTGGTACTCTTCTTCACTCAACTGGCGCGAAACAAGCTGTTTATTGACCATTGGCAATTCTGATGTCGTTGTTGGACAAATTAAGGACTCTAATTGGTATTTCTCGTCCGGTTTTAACTATTGCCCGTCCAACTAAGTATTCAAAAGCTGAGTGTACGGGCTCCACCATTCCAACGCAGCTCCCAGGATTGCGTTCTAGCTGCCCATGAATAATCTGTTTCGTTCGACCGGAAATTCTCGCTGAGGATTTTGCCACAATTTTTATGGAGGTGGCTGAACTGTTGACGGGCCGTGTCAATACAAATTCCTCAATTAGGAACTGAAAAACATCATATCTCTGGTCGAACATAAATCTATGCTGGCTGATTAGGTCCATACCCAGGATGAAATCGTTCTCAATATTCGCTAGCAGGACCTTATGCCGGATTCGGTTGTCCCCTATCTGCATTACTATATCTGCTTCACCCTGTATTGACATGGACTCGACGGTGACTGTTCTGAGCTGGATGTTGTTGGTAACTGGCCGGATTTCTGATTCTCTCAAAACCCTGAACTTGGTAATGGACACAGCGGCGCAGGGGTCGATGGTGCTGGTAATTGCTCGGCCATTGATGGTGCCCCTGATGACTAGGCTGCTTCTATCTTCGCAAAATCCCCGGATGGATAACGTTTTGGGGGCTGGTGGAGGGTTAGTCAGCATTCGACCCCTTATGCTGACTGGTTGACTGTCCCTGTACAGGTGGCTCTTTTGTTGGTTACTTCTGTTCGGTGATTGTTCAGGTAGCTTGACTCTGCAGTCTCGTTGGAAGTGCCCTGTCCGTACGCAACGGTAACATGCTCTTGTGATATCACTTCTCTGTGACTGTGCTAATAGTTTGATCATACCAGCCAAAGTGCTTGAAATGGTGATTCTAGTTCTTCCTGGTTGAAGTAAAGCTTCATTACTTCTCTTGACGGCACTTAGTCTTAGATTTCTTTGTACTTTCACATCTCTGATATCATTTATGAAACTCTGTGTGGCCAATTGATCTTTAGTTTCTTCTGGCAGGTCTGGGTGGGACAAGTGCACTAAACGCTTAACCTCTGCTTCGAATTCTTGAACGCTCTCTCCAGATTTTTGCGTTTTTCCACTTAGTTGCACCTGGTATACTTGGCTCAAGGGCTGATTGTCGTATCTTTTGTCCAGAATAGCGATGATCTTGTCAAAATTGCCTCCTTCTACCTTCTTTGGATGAGTTCTAACGCCGGACGTCTTAAGAAATTACAAGAGACGTAGATTTTTCTTGGTTATCCCATCCATTAGCTGTAGCCACGGCTTCAAAGTGCCGTGTGGCTGGTTTGCTAAGGGAAGCTTTGGTACTTATAATGTTCTGGTATTTTCCTCTCCGTATAATGCTTTACGTTGTTCTCGCCAGGGACGGAGTGTGATAAATTTTATAACAATACAATGCAGTTTTAATCATCAAAATTGGCCAAGCCCCTTTGGAATAATCTCTGAACATACATAAAAAAGATGCCGACCAATTGATAAAATGTTGATAAAAAATCGCAATAATCTGAATTTATCTTACTGACTGCCCTTTTAAATTTATTTTATTGTGTTTTGACTGACAGTGGTCTCTACCTGAGTTTTCTTCCGTGAGTTAAATAACTTACAGTTTGGGTTTGTTAGAACAACAGTCAAAAAACTAGTTTCTACCAGTTGGCGTTTCCGTAACAATGAAAGAAAAATATGTGCACCCTGTTAGATGAATAAGGAGCAGCCTTTCATTTCGTTTTGCTTCCTCGTCACACCAAAAGCTGAACTTATAAATGAATACGGTTGAAAAATGTAACTAGCTACGACAAGTCGTATCCCATTTAAATGACACCAAATTATAACATCATCTATACTGGAACTAATTTGTAAGTTTAGTGAATGATTTGTTTGTTAACAATATGGCTACACTGTTTACGTGACATGTAATGTTGGACATGTAGGACCTTTAGTGTAACAAACACACTGAGGTTCCAAATTTTGAGCTGTTTCACGTAGTTGCTATTACTCATTAAAGTACAGGAACAATTATTTATTAAATCGAAAATGTAAATTAAGAAATGTTGATTAATACATTAATTATATTATGATGATTATGTATATACATTAATAGATTTACTTTAGGAGAATTAATGTTGCAAGATGACATGACAATGACCGAAAGATATTTCTAAAATGGTTAGAAAAATGAATAATTACAGGGAACTTGAATATAAATAATAATACTGAAAACCTTAAGAACAGAAATATTATAAATTTTTGGTCACATTTGTGGATAAAAAAAGTGAAAGCATAATGTTAATAGTTAAAATTTTATGAATAATTCTTGATGAATCTATAAAAGTATTTGAAATAAAGTAAAAAGAGATTGCACTAAGTATTTAAATTGCGTGTTGATTTTTCTAAAAATTTCCGACAATTTGGTGATTGCCATTAGAGCGGTATCTATCAAAATTATATCATGAATCACTAGCTGCAGAATATGAGCCACACAAACATTAGACTTAAAGTTTCCGTAATGCCCAGGCGGGTCTATGTTGTAAGCATTTTCAGGAAAACCTGTTCTGTATTGTACTCGTTAATAATATTGATGATTTATTGCCCTGATGTAAAGCCGGTCCGAGAGAGGTCCAAATCGTAAGCCACCTTGACAAATCTCTAAAAATAATAATTAAATCAAAAATAGGTTAGTAACTTCAGTAAGATTCTTGAGGAGGTTTTGATTATTTTGCCTGTATTAAGATAGGTATTCCTTTTTTTTGAAAAATGATAATTCGTATCTATTCAGCATTTTCTAACTTTTGCCTTTATCGTTTCTTATGTAGGTGGCATTAAATTCGTTCTTAAATATTTTTCCAACATATGCTTGTATTGTGATGGAATTTCATTTCACTATGGGGAAGAGAGAGATGTCTTGAAGGCATTTAACCGACTTCTAAATTAGGGCTAGGACCAAGGACAAAGCGAAATAGAGTGCATGGGAAAGTGTGATCAGAAATAGAACACAAGAGGACAGGTGCAGACACAGGTACCTAAATTCAGGTGTGTGGGTGCAGATCTTAAGGCGACCGTACTGGAGACCATTACTGAGAATGGGGAAAATTGGAGGATGGATATTGTTAAATAAAACGAGAGTTGTTATATAAAACGATTGGGTGGTGTAGATATTTTTAGTTGAGCTTGTGGTACTAGGTAGGCAGTTCTGGGTACCTAAAGGGCAATTGGAGGTATTTTAGTAAGTGAGATTCTTACATAAAGCTTCACGTCGAACTGATGTCCATAATCTTTTTTGCATTCTTGTAAGAGTTATTTTAGAGGCTCCAAAGAAGATAAACCAATGTATTCATACTAAGGATTACAAATATGAAGACGACCGTAAGGTTTGTATATCGGAAAAGTGTTCATAGTTCTCTTAGTGATTACATATTTTTATAGGAGTGATTTTAGCGTGAACTGTCACTTAATATTAATCATATTATTTTGAAGACTTACTAATTTAACAGTTTTTGTCGTGAATGGAATCCTTTCTGTATGATTAGGAGTAGTAAAACACTTCACAAAAATATCTGTGTGCTAATAATTATAACCAAGATAAAACTGAAACGTACATACATTCCTGGGTAATTGTCTTCTAAACGTTATTTGTGGCATATTCTTGATTATTTTATGTTTTCTTGGGAATAAAACCACAATCGAAATAAAAACCTGTATATTGAAAGAAACAACCAAACGTTTCAAAGTCGATTCTGACTTCGTTGTCAATGGCTTTAATATTTTTTTGAAATATAAATTGCAAACTTTTATTTTGCAATTGAAAAAAAAATGAAAGTTTGCAATTTAAATTTTCAATACATATTAATTCCATTGACAACGAAATCAGAATTGATTTAGAAACGTTTGATTTTTTCTTTTAATATACAGCTTTTTATTTCGATTGTGGTGTTATTCCATGAAAACATAAAATAATTCCTAGGTAAACTCACCATAGTTAGGATCAAATGCACTCACAATGAGTACTTATTTAGGTACGAACCCACTAAGTCACCATGTGTAAACGCACTGTAATTGTCATCATGTTTCAGTTGTTCCGAGATGTTCAAACAATGCAGGAATATTATAGGTTGCTACATAGGGAGGTAATTAATTTGTCTATAACATGCACCGGTGATTATTTATATTAATTACTTGTACACATCTCACAACTAGGCATGTACCATTCTTCTACTAGGTTTTTTGTGTCTGAGTACTTGGTTGAAGTTCTACTAAATACTTATTATATTAGGTTTTCTTTTTTTTGAAGTCGGTTAATATTTTATGTCCAGTATGATCAAAGACTTTCGGTTTTTTCTCTGAAAACTGGAAGTAAACTAGCTCAATTAACACCGTGTGTATAAGGAGAAGAAGGAAAATTAATTTGAATGACTTAAAATCCACCCCACAATTTAAATCAAGAAAAAATTCGTCTGCTTTATCACACAAATCATGATAAAAACTCATTTATGTGCGTTTTTAAGTAGGTAAATCCATCAGAATAGGTGTGAAAAATTTTAAATGTTATTCTTAGAAAACAATCTTTGATGTGTTGTAAAATACTGCAATTTGACCTAAAGCGGAAAAAATCAACTCGTCCACTAATTAAAAACTGCAATAATTATTTAGACAAACTGTGCGGGTCAACCTATTGTCTATGACTATAAAATTTTGCTTTACCGAAACATATCTAGAATTCATATGCTATTTCAACAAAACATGACTTATGATTTCAATTTTAAATTGTTGTTTGCTAACAATGCACTCATAAATAATATAAACGAACGAAAGTAGAATCAACAACAATATTTATGAACAATAAGAAAAATATGATTCTACGATATAAATGTTAATAAAAAGTGATTTTTAAATGAAATCGAAATAGTCAGGGTTGAAGTAGAATTTTAGTAATTGTTTACCATAGACCTTTCTTAATATTTTTTGACACTAGTTTAAACAGGATCAGCTTAACGGTACAAATTAACGGCAGACAAATTCTATGGAAGAACGAAGTCAAATACCTTGGAGTCATCATCGACAGGGGGTTGACTTTCACGACGCATGTCTAAGAGACTCGTAACAAAGTCCGGGCTGCATGTGCCATACTTTGCCCCCTTACAAGAAGATGAAGCAAGCTGAGACTTAAAAAAAAACTGATACTCAGCAAGACAGTCATCTTGCCAATGCTGACGTACGCTTCAATATTATGGGGACATACCAGCAAGAGCAACAGGCAGGGCATCCGAAAGCAGGAGAACCTATGCCTACGCCTCGTAGTCGACGCACCCTGGTTCGTTCGTAACAAGGTTATTATCAACGATATTTATGAGCAATAAGAAAAATATGATTCTACGATATAAATGTTAATAAAAAGTTATTTTTAAATGAAATCGAAATAGTCAGGGTTGAAGTACAATTTTAGTAATTGTATACCACAGACCTTTCTTAATATTTTTTGACACTAGTTTAAACACTATCAGGATCGGATTAAGGGTACAAATTAACGGCAGACAAATTCTATGGAAGAACGAAGTCAAATACCTTGGAGTCATCATCGACAGGAGGTTGACTTTCACGAGGCATGTCTAAGAGACTCGTAACAAAGTCCGGGCGGCACGTGCCATACTTTGCCCCCTTATAGGAAGATGAAGCAAGTTGAGACTTTAAAAAAACTGATTGACAGTCATCTTGCCAATGCTGATGCACGCTTCAATATTATGGGGACATACCCGCAAGAGCAACAGGCAGGCCATCCGAAGGCAGGAGAACCTATGCCTACGCCTCGTAGTAAACGCACCCTGGTTCGTTCGTAACACGGTGATTATCAACCATTTACGACACCAACCAGTGCTTGCAGAAATGAAGCGGAGGACCAGATAGGCTTACGCCAAACTAGAACCGCATCCAAACCTTTTCATACGACAGCTAATCAACTATTAACCCAGATTTATTGACAGATACAAACGTCCTCAGAATCAGCTCTGCCTAAGCGAAGGAGAAGATGACGAAGAAGCCCAGAGGTAGAAGACAGGTGAGTATAAAATGAAGTACATACTATTCCATTTTTCAGGAGACAAGAACGGGACCGGAGGGAGAAACCAACCGTACCAAGTAGAAGACGAGAAGAACACACAACCACCAAAAATCGAAGACAACGTGCACGCCCACAGAAGGATAGAATACGCTATATATCATAGCAAAGAATGAGTCACGAATCACAAATAAGACAGTTGCTGTACTACCAATAGGGTAAAGCAACGGAAACAAACCAAAGCCAATCTATTCCAACAAGAAGACAGCGAGTATGCAGACGGAAAACTGCATAAGCGTGAGGACCTGAGTTAACTCTCAGGGGGTGGATTGCAAAGGAGCTGGAAGTGTTCTCTGTATTTTTCTGAACGCAAATCCAGATCCTGGGCTCGCGCAAAGGGTGTTTAAATAAGTTCGGAAGTAGATGTTCATTGCAAAAAGGCTATAATTGGGTGGATATGAAGATTCAAATAAATGCTCAATTTCGTGAATTTAGACTATTTTCTGTAAAAATTTTATTAACAAAATCGAGTTCTGTCTAATACTAAAATATGAGACTTTTTAAAACCATATACCATATAAGATGACTTTAATATGGTATGCCACTATCTCCTAAAGTACAAGTATTACGATGTCGGTTAAATTAGTGAAAAGTGGCAGTCTTTGACTCTCACTCATGATCTTTTTGCTGAGATACAGGGTGATTAGTGAAAAATGCTTAAATAAATTGTGTTGCATATTTTAAAAACAACAGTGTTATGAGAAACAGTTTACATTTAAAAACTGTAAATTGCAATTTTTTATTTTGCTGTACAAGATGGGGTATTTCGCTTAATTTTGTTCAAAAAGACCTGTAATTTTTATCAGTAATTTTGAAAGGAAATTTAATTTGCTACAGAACCATATATTACACTTATATATTTAGTGACCTTTGGGCGATAGGTATGGTATTTTATTTGCTCACTTCTTTACTTTTTTGATTTCTTTGAAATTTTATACAATTTGAAACTATAACGATTTTACATTTAGTATATAGTCTTCTGACAAAAGTGTTATTCCAAAGATCACATAGATGACTTAGGAACCTAGCGTTCTATAGAGTTGAAGGCTTGTTATTTCTACATGGTTTGATTTTATGACTGATGGACTTTTTACCTACATCTATTCGACGGATGATTCCGAATTGTAATACAGCTATCAAGATTAAATTCTTCACTAGTGCTCAGTTGATTTTAAGTATACATATTTTTATATTCGTAGCAACATAGATCTTAATTACTTCTTTTCTATTTGATTTCACTGTCACGTTTTATTTCTTCACTTTATACTTTCTTCATTATGAGTCGTTAGCTTTCGTCAGAAAATTTGACATTTATTTTTGTCAAGTTTTTGTGCCATACCCATTTTTTCAATTTCAATCGTCCTCTCAAAGATAATTATTCTCTTATTTTTTGAAAATAGTATTTGCCCTGGGTCTCTACAACTGAATTGGTCTATAAATACACTAGTTCATAATCACAGAATTGTATGAACACTGTTTTTTTTATCGACAATTTAGCTGGTATTACACTATATTATGAATAAGACATGCTAGAAGTAATTCTAAACTAAGGCTCAAATATATACAGCTAAAATAATTGTTTATCAAACTAAATACGATGAAAGGAGTAAATGGTTAACAAGCATATACTTAGCTTTACCTGTGTATGGTACCAAGTCTCACAAGTAAATCAGACTCACTTTAAAGTGTTCAATAGAGTTGAAATCTTGCATCTTCAGCTTCTTCAGTTGCTTCGACCCGTGAGTACCCACCCTTAGGACCACAGCATTTGTTACTTTATCGACCCATGTTATTTCGAGTATCCTCCGATATACCCAGATTTTGGAGGACTCTATTGCGTTCTATAATGTTGTGATGCAATTGAGATGGTGTGATGAGATGAAAATAAAAGATGGTTGCTAAAATCGTTAAAAACATGAATAAAAAAACTTTTGTTTACTATTATAAAATTGTAGTTGTCTGTTTGTTTGTTTGTTTCCTCATCACGTAAGAACTAAGCTTATAGTTTGACTTAAGATCTGGTATACAGTGACAGAAACGGTAGATATAGGGAAAAATCTACTGCCATGTTCGGTAATACATAGGTACACAATTAGTCAATTCGTTCGACCGCATGCGCCAAATTTTAGATGCTTGCACCAGCTTAGCTATTATTCAAAATTCAGAATGTGTATGTAACATGTTTAGATTTAACACACATTAACTGATATAACGAGCGTAATTTTACAGGGTGTTCTGTACTATAGGAAACTTAGAGCGGAGTAGAATTAAATGGATTTAAAAAATTTAAAAAAAGTTATATTTGGTGTCCTATAAGCAGCTGTATATAGAAATAATTCGATTTTAAAAAAATCCCAACTGATATATCAAGTGTAATTTATAGGATAGGTAAAATTAAATGGATTTAAAAAATCTTGAAAAAAGGTATATTAGGTGGCCTGTAAATAGTTGCATATATACAATGTGATTGAAATAAGGGGAAAGTTATACAGGGTGGTTCAAACAGATATACTGAGTGGACCATAAACAATTGCATATACCAGGTGGTTGAAAAACGGGTGGAGTTGTGAATTATATTTATAAGAGCGGATAAGAAAATGTTATAATGTTAGGGTCATAAGTAGTTGCATATACAATGTGGGTGAAACAAGGGTAAAATAGAATAAGATTTATAAAAGGTGAATAAAAAAATATGTTATGTCAGCAGTTAGGGTATTTGAATGTTTTTGAGCTATTATTATAGTTAGGAAATGGGTTAAAAAGATGTTAGAAGCAGTTGTTTATATAGGGTGGTTGAAATATAAGATGGAGTGGAATTATAGTTTATAGGGTAGTTAAAAAAGTGTTTTATAACCACAAGTAGTTCACAAGTTCACAAGAAACATATTATAGGATGGTTGAAATATGTAGCAGAGTATAATTACTGCTGTATCTACAGTTGGGTTTAAAAAATATTAAAAATTTTATGATTAGCAACCTGTTTCATATACCGGATAGTTGAAATATAGGGTGGACTAGAATGGTTGAAATATAAGATGGAGTGGAATTATAGTTTATAGGGTGGTTAAAAAAATGTTTTATATCGACAAGTAGTTTATAAGTAGCACATATAGGATGGCTGAAATATGTAGCAGAATATAATTACAGCTAAACAGGTGGGTTTAAAAAATATTATAATGGAATGTTGTGATCTGCAAGCTGTTCCATATACCGGATAGATTAAATATAGGGTGGACTAGAATTCTAAGAATACAAAAATGTTATATGGCCCATAAATACTTGCATATACAAGGTTGTTGAAGTATTGGGTGGAGTAGAATAATAATTATAAAGTGTGGGTAAAAAAATGTTATATAGGTTATATAGGTTAGAGAAATATGGGGCGAACAAGTTATAGTTACACAGTGTGAATCAAACAAGGTTAGAAAAAGTTGCAAATGAAGGATGTTATAAATGAATTGTGAAAAGAAATTATACTTTATACTGTGGTTCAAAAAATATGAGGAAATATTGTGAAATAGCGTAGCTCATAATCAGTTGCACAGATGGAATAATTGAAATATTGGGAGGATTAGAGTTAAGTATTTAAAAAATTGTTACATAGGGAGCCCAATAAGCAGTTGCTGTTTTGGTGAAATTTATTGGGAAGTGATTGATTTATATTTATACAGATTGGTACAAAAAATCTTATACTGGGTAGGCGATAAGGTAATACAAGGTATTTGAAATAGAGGGTGAAGTAGAAGTATAGTTTAACAGTGTTGATAAAAAATTGCAAGAAAAAAAATTTTCTACAATAGAACATGAGCTGTGTTGCATATGTGCAATATCTGAAACATAGGGTGAAGTAAAATTATAGTTATACAGTGTGATTAAAACAATGTTAAAAGAAGTTGCATGTAATGGGTGGTTGTCATATGAGGTGGAGACAAATTATATTTTCCAGGGTGGTCAGAAAAATGGTTATTTAGCGTAGTCCATAAGCAGAGGCATAGATAAAGAGAGTTGAAATATAGCGGGGGTCCGAGTTATATTTAAGTGTTTAAAAAATGTATATGGTGAAGACCTAAGCAAGATGCATATATAGCGTGGTGGAAATATTTTGTAGAATAAAATTATGGTTATACATGATGGTTTAAAAAATGATAGACAAATGTTTATAATGATTGACTAATTGGCAGCAGTATATACAAGATGATTTAAATAAAGATGAAAGTAGAGTTGTAGCTATAAAAGGCAGTTCAAAAAAATATTGAATAAAATTATATTGAATAGGGTGACCATATAAAGTTGCGGTTTGGGTTAAATATGTTGGGGATTGGTGGATTTACACTGGTACAAAAAAAGTAATAGTGGGTGGCCTAAACGTATAAGTGTAAAGTAGTTATATGTTGTGTTTAACACAATGTCAGAAAAAGGAGCTTATAAAGGATGGTTAAAACACAGGGCGGAGACAAATAATTGTTATATAGCGTATAGGTTGGAGTAGAATTATAGTTAGGTAATTTAAAAATGTTATATTGGTTGACAAATAAACAGAAGCTTATACAGGATAGTTGCACTATAGGGTGAAGCAGAGTTACAGTTATACAAAGTGGTTCCAAAAAATGTTGAATAGAAATATTATATAGGGTGGCCCATAAGTGCTTGCAGTTTCGGTGAAAAATATTCGAGATTGGTAGATTTATAGTTACCTAAGGTGGTTCAACAAAGTTAGAAAACATTGTTATATTGGATAGCCCATAAGTTTTTTTTTTCATAGAATTCTACATTTCATACGCGTGTGAAACCGCTTATAACGGCTAGTAATTCATAAAATAATGAACATATATAAATTCAGATAATTTAAAATTCCCATCTTCCTAATTGGGGGAAAATACCAGGCTACAAAGTCCTAGGCGCTACTTACGACCAGCATTATTAAGTAGCAACTTACCGAAAAAAAATCAGTTGACAATTGAATACTGATATTGTCACTGTAAAAATAGGCAACTTAACGGTATCAAATATTTATAAACGTCCAGCAGTACAGTCATTATTAAACATGATAACCCATCAGCCTATATAGGGGACTTTAACAGTCACCATATGCAGCGGAGATACCAACAGAGCGACTCAAATGGCGAAGCCTTAGTTGATTGGGCAAAGGTGAATAGTGTACACCTCGTTTACATAGCTAAAATAAAACAATTTCTTTACATTTTTACGTAAATTAATGATCTTTAAATTATGACTCAGCAAAACTTTAATATTAATTTGAGCAGTGAACTATACAAGTGGAGACATTATATAAACCCGCCTAGGGCTATTCGGCTGTGTGGTTTAGGAGCGACATCGTTCAAATGAACGACTCAGTGTGAACGGCTCCTTTTGGTGACCTGAACGAAATGAGCGGGCTCACTAAAAAGAGTCATAAAATCCAACGCTAGTTAAAACAAACAAAAAAATCAAGAAAACCAAATATGCTCTAAGCTCTTGGAGAGAGCTATACAATAAAATCAGTCCTGAAATTCTGAAACATATCCCAGTAGAACAAGCTGGTTTTAGACCAGGAAGAAGCTGTTGTGACCAAGTGCTATCTCTAACAAACTATATAGAAGTAGGCTTCGAAAAGAAACTCAAGACTTCGGTCACATATATTGACTTGTCAGCGGAATATGATGCTGTCTGGAAGCAGGGCGTTCTCTACAAGATCTAACGTGTTACATCCCGGAAAGTATATCTCAGGAGTTGTGAGCAATATGCTGACTGACAGAACATTTTAGGTAACTAGAGGAACAACAAGTATGAAGAGGCAATTTAATCACGGGCTACCTCAGGGTTGAGTATTGGCGCCACTTCTCTTCGGCATGTACATCGCTGTCATGCTTGAAACACATTCTAAGAAATTTGGATTCGCCCACGATCGGGCTATAGCAGCTAGAAGTCAATAAATCAATAAATGAAGGAAACAGAGGTCATCCTGGCATAGGATCTGGATAATTTAGGCAATTTCTTTCGCAAGACTCCAGCTTAACGTAAACAAGAGTGAGGTATCATGCTTGCAATTGAACAATAAAATAGCGAAAAAGATCTTAAAAATTACCTTGAAAACTGTCGTTTGCACCACAAAAATTATCCAAAATATCTCGGAGTCACTCTGGATAGGACTTGTTTTTCAAACAGCACCTCAAGCAATCAGCAGAGAAACTGAAAACCAGGAACAGCATACTTCAGAAGCTTACTTGTTTATCTTGGAGCTCTTCTGCGACTACATTCAGATGTTTAGCCTTCGCCCTGGTCTTTTCCACTGCAGAATACTATGCTCCCGTGTGGCACCAGGCTAGTCGATACAAATAAATCACACCATGCGTTGTCACTATTAAATCAATTTCTACAACGTCGCTTCCTGTACTCTCACACACGGAAAAATTATGCAGGTTGTAATAAACCTTAGACCAACACACTTCGCTAAACACATCCGCCCCTTAAAACAGCTGCCAACCTGGAGAATAATTACAACTCCACATGTCAATGGAAGCAGGCCTGGAGTCACACCAATTCAAAAGAGTTCAATCAATTCACAGGCTCTACAGTGACTCCAGATTTCGAGTTAGAATGCAAGACCTGGGCTACGATAAACCGAATTAGAACCAACCATGGCAGATGTGGGGATTTCTTCTTCAAGTGGAATGAGACCCTGTCCCCACTCTGCGATTGCAGGCCGAACCCCAAACACTGTTCGCCATATTATTAAGAACTGCTCTTTGAGAGCGTTCGGTGACCCTTCTGAAGACTTCCTGGTCCCCACACCAGAGTCAGTTGAATATATAAGACAGTTAGACTTAGACTTGTGATACCAGCTCAGGTCATTTAAAGAGAAAAATTTCTTTTGGTGACAAAATTAATTGTAGAGTGAAACCAACAACAACGTGCTCTGAAGATAAAACATCACTAATTTACATAAAATTCAGCAATTTTTATCGATGAGTTTTCGTTTTATATCAAAAAACCGCAAAAAATCGGTAAAAATTTAGTTTTTTATATTTTAAACAAAATCTACCCGAGAAGCCGTGTTTGCTACTATGGGTATTGTTGTAGAGAACTAAAAAACCTACAAAATGAGTTACTATACGTTCAACTTCGTTAATTGGTTCCTTAGATAATACTCAAAATTACAAAAAAAATAATCATTTATATATTTTTCATTTTAAAGTTAAAACATTGTTATTAACTGAAAGGGTAGATCTCCTCAGATCCAATTGATATTCTAAAAATAAATATTATAGCCTAGTAGTTTTGAAAACTTCCAGTCAAACTTATCGAATAACTTTTTTTTTAAACAGCCATATTACTTTTATGTTTTTTTGGGGAATAACACCACAATAGAAATAAAACTACGTATATTGCAGGAATACCAAACGTTTCAAAGTCTATTCTGAATAGACTTTGAAAACAAAATTTTCATAATTTCGGGGGGTGTTTGAACCCCCGCTGGCTATTTGCTTGGGCGAGTAGATTTAAGTACACAATTGTATGTTGCCCTATCACGTGTTGCTTCGAAAGAAAATTTTTTCGTTTTACAAGTGATCAGCTTATTAATGTCGTATGCAAAGAATGCACTTAGTAACTAATCTAAATGTTTTCTGTTTTGTTTGCCTCATAAATAATTGCCACTCAAAAAATAATCTGAACTAATATTATGTATAACGAGGAAAGATGATTGATTTTTTTTTGTTACGATTTCATTCAAAAATTAATCAACCAATTTTACCGAAATCTGCATCTTCTCCGAGTAACAAAGGGTAGTTTATATTTTCTGTAAAGAACTCCTGCGAAGCAGTGACGGGTTGCTAGTACCTAATAAAACATGACTTTTTTAAATTTCGCATTTTCGTAATAGCACAAAACCCCATTACACTTGAAATATAGCCTTAGCCAAATCAACTTTATTCGCTTTTCATTTATAACCGAAGATAATTTTGTTCTTCACTATTTAACTTCACATACATTAAACTATTCTTCACTTTTTTTCAATAGTGGATAAACAAAATCATGTTTCTAATAAGATTTTTTGAACATATTTGTTTTTCAAACATGAGCGTAAAGATGGAACAGGATGCTCAGGCCTTCCCCCTGACGTAGGAAAGAACTGAAACCATATCTAGTAAAAACGTTTCATCTGCTGAAATATATCGAATTTCGAAAAATTTTAGTTAGTATGTTGTATCGTATGAATTAATCTAGCATACTTAGTACTTACATTGCAAATCTTTGATCAAAGATATTTGATAGTGTAATACCTAATTTTTGATCAAATATTTCTTTGACATATATCTTTGATCACATTTACTTCCGTCGTCCTGTATTTGATAAAAGATTTTTAACCGACTTCCAAAAAGGAGGAGGTTATCAATTCGTGGCGTATTTTTTTCGCTTTTTTTTGTATGTATGTTACCTGATTTCTTCTCCTGTTGTGCACCGTTTTGAGTGAATATGGTCTTGTTTAATAGAGGTATATATCCGGATTGGTGAAACTTTAAATTTCAGAAAAAAATTCTAGTGGTAAAGTGATACAATTTGTGAATAAACACATGCGTGCATGGAAATCGACCAATGTCCCTAACATATTGGTCGATTTTTCGATAACCCCTTATGGATGTGTATAGTTTTTTAACGTTTAATCCTTTAAAGAAGGTCCTTAGGTGATCTCATATATTTTTCTGCGACCTGCAACGTGCAGTTTTGCAGAAAATCGCAGAAAATTCCAAAATTTTATAAAAAATTTCATCGAAATGACATAACGGACATTTCCTCATAAATATTTTAATTCTAACGTAATAGTGAGGCAATTTTAGGTACCGGAAGTTTTAATTGCGAATTTGAAAATTTTCTATGTACATCTCAAGCAGTAGTAAAACATAGTATTTTCGCCTCCTTAAATCAATGAGTAACAAGCTCGTTTTGTTTTTATACCAGGCAAATACCTATTTATGTGCAAATTTTTCCATTTTGCGAAGACGGTGCTTTTGGTTGTCACATTCTCCCGGTCTAATAGAAAATTCAGTGACAACACATGTCAAACTTTAAACTGCTATTTGGTGCGTTTATAGACAGGGTGTTTAGTTATAGCAAACAAAATTACAAAGTAAAGTGGTAGGAGTTGCATTTATATGAAGATTGAAATATAGGACGGACTAGAATGATAGTGGTCCGTAGGCAACCGTATATACAGGATAGTTGGAATATAGGGTGGACTGGACGTTTGGTGGTATAAAAATGTTAGAAAAAATGTGAAATTAATATTATATAGGGTGATTAAAAAACTGTTATATTATGTGGGATAAATCATATACAGGATGGGTGAAATATATGCTGGAGTTGAATTATATTTATACAGTGTGAAAAAATATTATTTCTTTTATAGCCCATAAGAAGTTGCATAAAGTGTGGAGAGGAATTAATGTTACACAGGGCGATAACATAAAATGTTAAAAATGAAATAATTTATGGGGTAGCCCACAAGGAGTTATATACTATGGTTGACATATAGGACAGATGTGACTCCGTAAATATGGGATGCATTCTACTCCGTCCTATAGTTTACAGAAGGCAGCTAACAAATTTATACTTGACCGTGGGCAGTCGTATGTACAGGATGGTTGGTACATAGGTTACAGTGGAATTATCTATAGTTATACAGGGTTGTCAGTTAAAGTTGAAAAAAGTTTACATGGCGTAGTCCATAAGGCATACATATATTTTGGGCTTATTAAGTCAACGCCTACATTTTGTTCGTAAAATAAAGTATGAAAACTACCTGAGTTCAAAAAAAACTAAAAAGTTAAAAATAAAACATTTAAAAAAAGATATAACCGACTTCTACCTATAACTAAAAAGCTAAAAATGATTATAAAAAAATACAACTCTAGCAAACAAATAACACATTCAATGTTGTTAGGTACCTACCCAGGAAGTAAAAAATGTAAACATTAAAAGGTGCTCGTTCTGTACAAATTAATTACATACCAATCTAGTATATTTTTGAAGTCGGTGCCAAGCAACAATCAAGTTTGATGAATTAGTAGATAAGTACGCAATGAAGGATTTTAAATTTGCTTCGCACCGGCTTCAAAAATATACTAGATTGATAGGTAATTAATTTGTACAGAATGAGCACCTTTAAATGTTTCCATTTTTTACTTCCTTAGTAGGTACCTAACAACATTGAATGTGTTATTTATTTGGTAGAGTTGTATTTTGTTATAATTATTTTTAGTTTTTTTGTTATAGGTATAAGTCGGTTATATATATTTTTAATGTTTTATTGTCGTTAATTGTCAGTGAAACTGAAAATTAGCGCCTGCGTTTATGGTGAATTGTAGAGCAAAAATTTTATTGACTACGAAGCCCGTTGATTTTGTGTTATATATAAAATAGAAACAAAAGGTTAATTGCCTAAAATGAAAATTGTTAGTAACATTGTGTGAAAACCCGGCGGATTGAAAACTTAATAAATATACCGAAAAAATTAAAGCAATTTTGTGTGTTGTTAAATAGTGAGCTCATATTACAGATCTATATAGATAGCATTGTTGAACTTGATTAAAATGATGTAGGTGGACCCTCTATGTTATACAATTTTTTCATTTGTGTATTTCTTAGCAATTAAAATAGACAATTATTGTATCAACATCTATAATGTGACCTTATCCATTCATTAATAATTCTTTTGACATTCTTGCCTTCTGTCTCAGTTCTTTTAGTAAGTTTACTTGTAGGGTAGTTGCTTGCTGCGTCGGTATGCTGATCGTTGGTGGTTATTGACCCCTTTTCTATTCTTCTACGAAGGATCATCTACGCCCGTTTTGATTGATTGAACTGCTAATAAGAAATTTTGGGTATTAGGCCCACTACCGATAAACTATAGCTTTCTAGGCGCCCAATACTTCCTCTTTTTAAAATGACTGAAACAGTAGCCATAAAAACATACCACAAACAAGTATAAAATTACAGAAATTTCTGATTTGAATAGAAAATATTTGATCAAATATTGTTACAAAAGATTTTATCAAAGATCTGACCTAGGATAGAGTCCTGTTTGCAAATATTCGATCAAAAGGACATTGTTACCAGAAACAAAATCAGCGGCAGATTTACACATTTTCCAAATTCTTAGCTACTTTATATTCAGCATCAAACAATTTGGTTACAATTGCACAAGAAATAGTTTGTGTGTGTATTTCTGAGCTAATCAAAGCTCAATCATAAGGCGGGATTATGTATAGTACCTGCAAAATAATGTACATTCGGTATATACAATTAAATAATCTTTATTGCACTTACAAAACAAGTGGTTGTAACAAAATTTTTAGAAGAAATCTGGCTTTGAAAGTGTAGGTAACCTGGAAGTAAGTCAATCTCTAAATCAGTAAAATGAAATTCGTCTAATGACATGGGAAGGAAATGTTTATGTGAGGATGTGTGCTATAGATTAGTGTCTAGCGCAGTTTGCGGGTTTTAAAGACCCGATGTAAGAAAGACGGCTACTCTAAAATTTGGTTCCTAAATGTGCAGCCTCTAAAATCTTCCACCCTGGGGTCGAGCATACACTGTCTGACTAAATTTCTCGAGTAAATTCAAGATGTCAAACTATAATTTGTTCTTGACTTGATTTTGTCAACTTTGATTTTATTCGATAATTCTCTTACCATTAAATTATTGCCTTTATCATAAATTACAGGATTGTTACCTTATTTGTATTGATTATTTGTGTTTTTTAACTGTTTCACAATATTTGTAGCTTGATTTCTTGGCAATATCAATTGATTTTTTTGACTTCAAAGTTAATTAAATCAATGAAAAAAAACATTGTTCGACAACGATTCATGATCGAAAGGTCACAGTAACAGTTGAGAATAACACAAAATACATCTCAACATATTAAACAGGAAAACTAGTTGACAAATCCATAGAGTACTTTCTCACAGTTAATCATGCGAGAGAGTTTTTAGGGTTCCGTATATACAATATACGGATACCCTTATAATATCACTCCGCATTTCTGCCTGTATCACATCACAGCCATTTTTTCCTAAACTACTGGACGGAAGAGGTTGAAATTTGGTATCAATGTATAGTTTGGTGACCCGATCAGGAGTACATATCGTAAAAGAAAAAAATTAGATTTCCGTAACTACTGAGCCTAAAATTTTGAAAAAATAGGAAATATAGAGTGTTGCCCGAACTTTACAGGAAAATTAAGGAGAAACCATTAATGTTAATTTTGGGGGGCAAATTATAGAATTAAATAAAAATTTAAAAATAAAAAAAATTTCAAACGCATCATATAATATATCAAATGAAAGGTCTCATTCTGAGGAACACAAATATATTTTTTTCATATTTAAAAAAATTATTTAAAGAGATATTAACGAAAATATACCAAAATTTACCAATTCCCCCCCTCCTTATCTCCGAAACTATAAAACGTAAAGTTTTGAAAAAAAAAATAGATTTATAGGTTCTTGACCTAAAGTTTACTGGAAAAATAAGGAGAAACCTCTATTTGTAATTTTGGGGGGCCAATTACAGAATTAAATGGAAAATATGAAATTAAAATTGTTTCTAACCCATCATGTTATATATCAAGTGAAAGGGCTCATTACGACGAAAACAAATATATTTTTTTCGTATTTTTAAAATAAATTAAATAAAAGATATTAACAAAAATATAAAAAATTTACCCATTCCCCCCCTTATCTCCGAAAGCCATAAGCTAATATTTATTTGGGGGGGGGGGGAAATTAAAATTGTTTCTAACCCTTCATGAAAATTGACGAAAACAAATATATTATTTTCATATTTTAAAATAAATTAATTAAAAGATATAACAAAAATATAAAAAAATTACCCATCCCCCCTATCTCTGAAACCATTGGAAAAAAATGGGGTATAGCCCCTCACCTGAACTTTACTGGAAAAATAAGGAAAAACCCCTAATATTTTTTTTGGGGGCAAATTATAGAATTAAATGGAAAATAATAAATTAAAATTGTTTCTAACCCAGCATGTTATATATCAAATAAAAGGGCGTATGATGAAGAAAAGAAATATATTTTTTCCATATTTATAAAATAAATTAAATAAAAGATATTAACAAAAATATAAAAAAATTTACACCTTCCCCCCTTATCTCCGAAACCATAAGCTGAAAAATTTTGAAAAACTGGAAGTATAGCCCCTCACCTGAACTTTACTGGAAAAATAAGAAGAAACCCCTAATATTCATTTTGAGGGGCAAATTATAGAATTAAATGGAAAATAAAAAATTATAATTGTTTCTAACGGGTCATGTAATATATCAAATCCCAGTGCTCTTTATGACGAATAGGTACAAATATATTTTTTTAATTTTTTTAAAATGAATATTTTAAAATATATTAAAAAAATATTAAAAAAATTACCCATTCTCCCCGTTATTCCCCAAACTCTAAGACCTCATTTTTTTGTTTATAGGAAAAATATGAAAAAAATACCTAATTCTATTATTTGGCCTCCAAATAATAGAATTAAACGGAAAATAAATTACTAGAAAACCCCCATAGTAATTTTAGGGACAAATTGTACAATTAAATGGAAAATAAAGATTCAATTTTCAAACGCATCATGTAATATATCAGATAAAGGCTCATTATGTGAATTACAAATATATCATTTTTAAATCATTTGTTTAAAAGATATTAACAAAAATATTAAACATCGACTTAATTCCCACTTTAGGAACTACACTATTCAAATTTTGAAAAATATATTTTATTTGTATTTTTTAATAATTTGAATAACAGATTTAATAATTTATAATTTAAAACCTGACCTATTTTGCCCTTTATATTCCAATCTACAGAGCCTCAAAACCCAAACAGTAGATTATCAAAGACTTTTCTGAAAGTTTATTAGTAAAATAAAACTCTAATCTTAATTTTTGGGAACCAAATTAGAAAATTAAATACATTTGTATTCTGATAAAAATCAAGCGAATCCTGAAGCAGATAAAATAAAAAGTCTCTGTGTGGAAAATCAAAGTGTATATTGTTTATAAATTTAAAACGCTTCCTTTAAAAGATATAAGGGTAAGTATAAGAAAATGCACTCATTCCCTGCTTGTCTGAAACTGGAATATTCGAATCTTGAAGGTGGTACGGAACCCTAAGTATGCGAGTCCAACTCGCACTTGACCAAATTATTTCTATAAGAAGGCAACTAGTGTTGCGGACTAGTGTTCCACAAACTGCTCTTAGATACTACACCTTAATTTTCAATTACTTAACATGTATTTTTCAGAAACCATTGTGAGGAGTGAAAATCCCAAATATGAACATTCAAAATAACTATTTGCCTAATCAATCATTTAGAAACTACATATTGTTGTTTGTGTTGGGGTTATAATAAACAAATAGTACTTTAATCATTTATGAATACATTATAAAAAAATCTACAAATTCACTTGGAATCTTTAACTAATTTGTTAATGATATTAGACACCTCCTCCATATTGTCCCCCGTTAAAATATCATCGTTGCTGGCGTTGAGTTTGATCACTTCGGCATTAGGACATATCTAAAAAATATATATTAAAGTTATTGTCTTTAACATGTGAACGACTGTGATTTATTCAGCTGGTACATGTCTAGCTATAAAATATACTGAGCTAAGTAGTAATTATAGAGGTTTTAACATATTGCAGTGCAGATATTGTGTGAGGTGATAGAACTGATAAGAATAAATAAAAAGTCTCATCTATACTATTATAAAATTGTAAGTTTGTCTGTTTGTTTGTTTCTTTTTTTGTTGCAAAGCCTATAGTTTTCACTTAAAATCTCGTAGATATTTTATGTCCCTAAATTGACAGAAGCGGTAGATATAGTGAAAAAACTTCTACCATGTTGGAGTAAACAATTACTCTATTGGTTCCACCGCAAGCACCAAATATTAGATACTCGAATCAGCTTAGCTTTTATTCAATATTCGGAATATGTCAATGTAACATATTTCGATTTAGAAAAAAATCAACTGATATATCAACTGTAATTTTACAGGGTGTTCTATATATAGGAAACTTAGTCTGGAGTAGAATGACATGGATTTAAAAAATCTAAAAAAATGTTATATTAGGTGTACCATAAGCAGCTGATGTGATTGAAATAAGGGCGAGTGGAATTAGTTATACGGGGTGGTTCAAAAAAGTTATATTGAGTGGGCCATATCATTGCATACACCAGGTGGTTCATAAACGGGCGGAGTAGAATTATGTTTACATAGGGTGATATATGGTTTGGCTCATAAGTGGTAGTATATAAAATATGGTTGAAATAAGGGTAGAATATTTATACAGGATGGAAAAGATTTTTTACAAAAAATGTGTTATGTAAGCAGTTAGGATCTTTGATTTATGTTCTTGAGTTATTATAGTTTGGAGTTTGGAAGATGTTTGTGTTTTGTCGGTCTCGGTGCGCCAGTATGTTAGCAGATCCACTCGGTTCCACAGTGTAATTGGCGGCTGACCTTCAGGTGGAGAGAGTAGAGTTGTTTTTCTGTTTCGCTCACTTTTTGGCGGATTCTGTTTATTTGTTCTTTGAGAAGGGCTCTGCTTGCTTTATCCAGAATGGCTTTAGTTTTCCTGTTTCTTGTATGGTGTGACAGCTTTGTGAACGTTGGTAGCCTGATTGGTCGGTGTTGACTCCGCCCCCTTCGCTGCCGTGTTGGATATATATATATATATATATATATATATATATATATATATATATATATATCTTTGAAAAAAGTACCCCGCCGTATCCTTATGAAAAATGACTTTCAGTCAAATTAGCTGAATCTATAGTATGATGTTGTTTATGATGTGTAGATCAAAAGTTCTCGTTGACACGAAGTCCATAATTGCTTCGTTCTCAAGTTATGAGAGGCCAAAGTGTTGAAGTTTTGTAAAAAATTATGTAGAATAATTAAACGTAAACTAGTTGGATCTACGATAAGGTACAAAACCCATTTTAGGGCCGATCAGACTGGTCCGCCATTTGCCATATGTTCTTATTTTTTGGTCTGATTAACTCACGAGTAATAAATGACATAAATAACGTAGGGTCGATACATCTCCGAGAATTATGACATGAGTGACAGTAATTCATCTTCATCTAACTCATTTCATTAGGATAATTATTAAAGAAAAAGATGTTTGCGGCTGTAATATAACATACAAGTTCGAACTTCTGTCGCTCCAGGTATAAGAACCGTAAATGGCCAGATTATTGCATTTGTCTTAACCTCAGTTTTTGGATGGATCTTTTAGTTTTAGTTACTGTCTATTACTCGCATGGTGACTATTTTACAGAAGTGCAATTTTTTTCAGAATTATACCAATAAACGGATTTAGTTCAATTGTTATGTCCGTTTGTTCGCAATTCTTGGAGTAATCTATCGTTATTCTGTTAGTTATGTCATTTATCAATGGCAAATGATCCAAATCAAAAAATAGTCTGTCGTCCCAAATAGCGAACTTATCTGATGGGTCCTAAAATGAGTTTTATGCCTTACCGTAGATCCAAATAATTTATATTTTATTATTTTACATAATTTTTACAAAAATTAAACTCATTTTCGTCGATATTTGTTCTTTTTCAGTATTGGGGCAGCGTATACATATTATCAAGATAGTTGGATTAAAACATTTGGCCTCTTATATCTTAAAAATGAGAGAAGTTTGAACTTGGTGCCCACGAGAAATTTTGATCTACACATCATAAACAACATCATACTAAAGATTCAGCTAATTTGACTGAAAGCCATCTTCCATAAGGATATGGCAGTGTCCTTTGTTAGTTCATATCGACCAATACTATCATCCGGCAAAATGTTTGGACTGCATTTGTGTTACTCAGTGTACCTATAGAGTAGACAAAACTTTAAACCCAAAAGCACTCTACTTGCATATTTAACCAGTTATCAATATGTTTCAAAGGCAAAACTGTTTTAATTTTTGGATATCTGGTGATCGAAAAATGAAGTGGTACCCTCTCTGACAAGTCTGCACCTGGTAGCAGTAAAGATAAAACGCTAGTACTACTTTGGAAAGTGCAGTAACAATTAAACATTCGCGAATAACCTTGTTGGTTCGAGAATGTTTTGGTGTATTCTACTCACTCTGAGATGGCACTGATTGGAGTATGAATAAGCTAGCGGCGCGACCGCGAGTCCTCTTATGGAAGGTGTAGGAAGCTAAATAAAGTGATGTTTGGGTTTATCTAAAATTCTAAATCCAGTCTTATCAGTTGTTAACTCCTTGTTGTATCACGAGTCAAATTCTGCATGAATCAATTTGTTACAACACTTTACTACGTAAATAATAGTAGTATAACTTTATTATTAATTAATTAACATTTTAGACCCGTACTAACATATTTCTAAAGCGACAGCGTTCTCTCTGAAATTATTTAGCAGTTAGATGTGTTCATTAATATAGTGGCGATGAGTTAGCTGCTTGTCAGTATTTAATGTAAACATTTTTAAATTTATCCACGTAACTTCCGTTTTGAAATAAATTATTTTTGTAAGAAATATACTTTTAGCAACTGGATCATAGTGATAGGCTCTCGTAATTTTAAATAATTGACACTTTCTACCTAAAAACAAAACTGTGTCACATATGCAACATTGTACAGTTCAAATGATTTGGCCATAGCTGCAAAGCACAAATATCGTGCTAAGACTAAAAGAGAGAGCAAAGGACTATTTCACTCGGTTGAGAGCTGCTTTCAATGAAATACGTCCTGCATGTAGTTCATTGTCGTCTTTCATCTACGAATTGAAATAACATTTAAGCATTGCAGGCTACCGCTAGAAGCACATACTCTAAGTATCTGGCATCTCATGCATTTTCTGTGAGATCTTTACTGGGAATTTTTAGATTTCTTAGAAGCAAACTCATCACAGTTGCCACTCGAAACGGAAATTTATAACCTATAATATATACAGATTCAGAAATTATACTTACATCCTCTAAATTATAAGAATCTGATATTTGAAAATTGTTTTCGTGTCTTCGTATCAGTAACAATTTTCCATTAAATACGCTTGTAGACTGGTAACTTTTAATAGCAGATATCCTTCTGTTAAGGAGATCTAAAGATACCAGAATATGATCATGGTCAATATTAGTTACCTCAGCGATGTATTTAGATACGGCTTGCTTTTGAACATTCCAGTCATCTGAAGCGTGCATGATACGGTTTACCTGTAAGATTAAAAATAGTTAGAATTGAGGTCAGTTAACAATGAGGTGATACAGAATTCACAGTTGTTCAGGTTGCAAAATATCGCTCTCCGTCAAGAAGATTTCTGCCTTCGATGATTCTTTATTGGGAATTGATAGATAGATGGTACACGCGATTGACAGTATATATGGCTAATTTGAAAATAACCCCATCAATTATTTTTCTAAAACGAATTTTGATTGATAGATACAATAAGTTGTATTATTTCAGATTTTACTAGCCTGAAAATTTAAAATTATGCATTTTTGAGGATAATGACACACTTAGAGAACGATGAGTGTGTGTTATTCAAAATTTATCTCTAGCAAAATTATAAAATAATACAAATTTAAATTTTAGACGGTTGATGAGTTGAAGTGACGTAAGTAGAGAATATTTGCTGTTATTAAATTTAGGTATAAAGGGTAGAACAAGGATTATATAAATAATAAAGTTTTTCAACTTAGAACAACTTGCAAGAAATATTATCAGTATTTTATGTGGCTCTCCTAGGTATGATTTAGCTATTTAGTACTTCTTCAAAAATACTTTCAAAAGTTTTAAGAAACTGTTAAAAAATTATGAACTCTCTGCAAATAGGACCTGATTAGTACTATTCCATTTTTAACTATATGCAACCAGAAATGATTGAATCCTACGGAAGTAGAAGCTATGCAATCGCTCTCACTTCGTAGAATTAATGCAAAAACGTTTTGCGTTGTGATTTTCGTGGGTTAATATAGTATTATGAATTATTTTATGACCTAGGTACCAAGCAGTGTCACATATTTTCGATCTTGCAAATTGTCGATATTGTACTGCATTTTAATGTTCATTTATTCCTACAACTACAGTTTATTATAATCGAATATTATAATATATTTTTTAGAATTTTGATTTTATCTATGATACAGTTGGTCTAGTGCATTCCTCGTTTTGGAGGAATGTTATTATATTTGTTGAATTTTGTTTTTAATTCTTTTGTTGTAATGTAATTTTTATCCTTGGTGTCAGTAGGGGTTTGGTGTTGATTGGATAACGATTCTTTTTTCTTAAGTTTAGTTTATATCTCATGGCAAATTTTACGGGTGATTGTTAACGGAAATGATTTTTTTATAAAAGTTTTTTATTAAATTTATTCATATCCAATGATTGTGTTTTTGTTTTATTAGATTAGTGTGAGTCTGCTTTATGTGAACTTATGTTTTTGTTATTAAAAGGATTAAAAAATTCAGTTGGTTGAAGTAAAAGCTTCTTAACCGAGGCTCATACTTACACATACAAAAATAGTTTAGTACGGTAGTGAAATGAAAAAAATGCATTTGTTCCGAGACTTTCCGACCGACACCAAACTTCCTTCATCTTAAAATACAACTTAGTTTTCAGTGTAAGAAACAGTGACCAATATATTACGAGTATCTGTTTTAGAAACTCATTAAATTATAATAAATAAACAAATATAATATCCAATTAATATAAAATACCTGCTTTTCATGGGAACATTATTTGCCATTAAATTAATGGCTTACTAAATTCATATTATAAAGTAAACATTTTACATTGACACTTTTGACTTATTACTGAAATTACACCTTACCAGAATATTTTAACTAAAACTACAGTGCCACAAGAGTGATTATCGAATGTTCTGAGTTTAGAATTGAGGTTCTATCAAGTTTCGATAACGGCTTATGGTCATGCCAAAACCTTAGTAAAAGTAATCGTTTAGTCGAACACAAGTTGTTATTTACTATAGGAAATATTTTTTGACAGGAACGTTATTGTGTAAATTCATTTTTGTGATAGTAATATATACGGTATACTTTGTTTCATACTAGTTGGATATTATGTATTGAATTTTTTACTCTAAATAAAAGCTATTTAAAATTACTGTGGCACGTATAGACTGTAAATAAAATGTTTACAGCATTGTCACTTTTGAAAGTTTTAATTACAAGTAATATTTTTGGCATGATTATTTCTAAGATGACATCCAAAACAATCATATCATACATATAGGATTGGTTCAACCGATTACAACTGATAGGCAACATGCATGTAATCCTAAAGCCCGTTTCAAAATCAGATACACACTAAAATATATTATATATATCAAAAGCCTAAAAGGCCAACTCTAAACTCAATAAATTGCAATTCTGATTTTTTTTTCTGCGTTATATTGGAAAAAAATTATAATTCTGCAATTACAATATTTGTTAACAATCTTGGGTCGTACCCATAATTCAATTATATTACACTAAGAAGTATAGAAGAAAAAATGAAAATTATGAGTGTTAATTTTATTAAATGGCGTTGACCCTAATTCCGCAGAATTCACACACTAGGATCAAATTAGCAAAACTGATGTTTTTTACAACAACCTAGTTCAAGATAGTTTATAAAGTTTTTCCTACGTTTCCATGATGCCTATAATGGAAAAGATAAGAACTCCTTGATCACATTTTTGACGATTGCATTCATAACAAGGTCCCACAAAGAAGCGCCACAAAATTAAGAGGATAACTCTTCTAATGTCATTTAAACGTAGATATATTTTCGTGCAATTTTAATAATATTAAGAAAAACTTATCTAGATCGTTACAAGAGTTTTATAATACAGGCGTAAACAGTGATATATAAACATGATCCACAACATTATTTAAAAGTTTTGTGGTTGTCTCTTTAGATATTGTTAAGTTTGGGACTTTGTTGTTAATTAATTATTTCGAGTTCACCTATTTGTAATTTTCTATTTGTTACTGTTACTTTATTAACGGTTTGTCTTAGGGACAACCTGTAAGATGACCTATTGTATAAATAAATAAATAAAATAAATAAATACTTCTAACTTGAAATAGGATTTAATATGTATATGAAGATTATGTTGACATTATTGTGCTATTCTGTATTTACCAAATACTACAATTTTCTGCAAATTTATATAATTTAAACTTGGCAAAGGTTTAAATTTTAACATTTATTTTTTTTAATTCCACCGATAACAGGGTCTGACATAGACCCTGAGATCTACGGAGCTTTTGACAAATAGTTTTCTTTAAAGTAGAATAACAATAATTCGTAAGTGTCCTAGATACAATAAATATTTACCAACAACAGTTGGATTTGGTTTGTAAACTGAATTGTGATAATAATTTGTTTTAAAATGGTTTTAAAAACCTGCAATTAGATCAGCAATTAGATCGAACAGTTCCGTCAACGTTTGTATTACCAACACGATCCATCAGTAAGGAAATTTTTGGGAACTGCAAGACCTGCAAGATCTTAGAAGTCGAACATGTGAACAAATAAACGCCTTAACGTTCAGTGCTTTTTGGTCCCATATCGAGTCAGCATGTAGACCAGCAAACTCACCAAATATTCCGACAAATCTATCAGGTTTTACTAGAAACTGTGTTAGGAATAAGGTGGACAAAATATGAATATTTTGATTTTTTTTTAATTTGAGCTATTCAAAACATTGGATAATCGACAGAAATTGGCCACCCAAGAATTATATTAATTCTATTAAAAAGGTCGTCGTCTACCAGAGACTCAAGAGATTTGGTTTCGATACCCAGTAACATATTAGTTCTTGTAACATTGTAACCATTTTGTAATATTTAGTGTTTTTTTATTTTGTGTTAATAAGTTTGAAAGTAATAATAGACAGAATTTGTAAACTTACCTTTTCGTGATCAACATTCTCAAATTCAGAAGAGAAAAGTGATAATACTTGATGACTGATTTTGTTCACAGGTTTATTAAAGAGCGTTTCTGTCAAACATTTTACGTATTGCTGTGAACCATCAATTGAGATAATAGTCACCTTATCTCCTGACATTTCGAATAATTTACCGATTTCGATAGCTAAAATGGTTCCATATTGATATCCACACAAAACATATGGACCCTTAGTTTGAATGCTTCGTATCAGATTTTCATAGTGAACAGCATATTCCATTATTGTTTCAAACTGACAAGTTGTGGACTCCTGCAACCCGTAAACTTTTGCTTTCAACATTTTCGCCACAAATGCCATGGATTTTACATGACCTTCTAATGGAGGGAGAAAATATATATTGTTTGAATATTCTGAGCTTGGTGTGTTCAGTTCAATCACTTGATTTTTCGGACACATGAAGTTATATTTATGTTGTGAATGGTTACTGGAAGTTTTGTGATTTATTTTAGTTGTTGTGGAAGGTGTTTTGTCATGCTCCTTCTTTTCCAAATCCATCAGTTTTGCAAACGTTAGCTTTTGAATTTCATTTATGTTAAAATCAATTTTGAAGTTGTTATAGAGAGTTTGTTTGATTTCTGATACCATAATTGAATCGAGCCCTTGTTGAGCTAATACAAGAGATTTGTCCACATTATCTGAAATATAAACAAACAATAACGCAATTGTTCCTTCAATTTAACGTACAAACAATAACGCTAAACAATTGTTCCTTCAATTTAACGTACGTATAAATTTGAATAACCTAAAAAGTAAAAATAATTCAACTGGATATTTAGAGCGAAAGATATTATATGTTCTATAAAATTGTGAAGTTGATGCCAAGCTTAAGAAATTCATATTGTAACGAAATTTACTTAAGCTCGGCAACTGTAGAATTGATTCGATGCGGGTTTTAAAAGGAGCGGCCCATCATCGCGGCAGTTAGTTAGTGCGGCGAAGAGCTTATGTTGTATTATATTTGTGATATTCGAATCAGCTGTTGTGTATATTTCATGTAAATAAAAGTTTCTAGAAACTGAGAGTAAATATTAGTTTAAAATTTTAATTGAACCCACAGAGTATATAACAATATATTTTACATAGGAATATAAATTAAACAATATCTATTATTAATTAATAAAGCTATTTATATGCCATGTTATACACATATTTTTCAGGCTTGGCACCAACTTCAATCACAGTTTTATCTTTCGTTATAACTATCCAATTCAATTATATTTTACTCTTTATTGTCAGTATTGTTACTATGCATTGAATTTAATAATTTTTTAAAAAAGCTCTTTATTTTTTTATTTTGATATAATGGCGTAGGTGGATGCATGTTTCTATTATTACTAACTTTGTTTTATAACAATTTTTTTTAGTTTACTATTAGACAAAATAAAATTAATTTTTGTTTGGCGAATATCGTATAAAAATGAACTCATATGTAACGATTTTATTGAAGAATATATATTTTTAAATATCAATACGATAATAATATAACTTCACTCGTAAATGCAATATATAAATGTGTTATGTAAATAAATTTTTCCTAAGAGGAAATGAATCCGTTTAATTTCAATTCTCTCTCTTATTGAGACACTCTTTACAATAATTCCGCTTCATAATATACTTCAACCTCTCTATATATAATGGACCAATTATTTTTTCTAAAATTTTGTAAACCACTGTATATAACTGTAATACTTTACATTCCAGCCATCCTGTAAAACAATATTACTTTATTTTCCAACCATTCTGTATATGCGATTGCCCGTGGACTACCCTATAAACACTTTTTGTTTCTAATTTTTTTTAACCACCTACTATAAATTTATTTATATTCCGTCCTATATTTTAACCATCGTATACATTCGACACCTTAGTAGCTACCCAGAAAAACAGATCTTTTAAAAAAATTAATCACCCTGCATAGCTACAATTCTTCTACAGCAAATATTACAACCACCCTATATAAGCAACTGCCTATGGACTACAAATATAGCACTTGTTCTAACATATTTTAAATCAAGCTGCATAGCTATAATTATACTCCAGCATATATGTCAACCACCCTGTCTATGTATCTGCCAATGCTCATCCAATGTAACATGTTTTGAGCCACCCTGTTAAACTATTCATTTGTAACTGCTACGGGGCTACCCCTACTGGTATAACATTCTTTTATCATTTATTAAACAACCCTGTATGATATATGTTCTACTCCGCTCTATCTTTCAACCATCATATGTAATTAACTGCTTGTGTGTGTATGTGTTTTCCGATACAGTTTTTTATCTAGCTTTTTTCCACCCAACCTGTTTAACTATATTTTCCCTACACTCCACTCTATATTTTAACTCCCCTGTAAATGCAACTGCTTATGGGCCACCCAGTAAAACATTTAGTCTCCAACGTATTTTCACTATCCTGCATAATTATAATTCTACAACGCCTTATATTTCAACGAATTTATATAAGCAGATAAAACTGCTTATTGTCTACATATAACATTTTTTGAACCATCTTGTACAGTGTTAAAGATAAACTTGTATAACGATAGTAATGGTAGGAAATGAGAGCGACTCAGAGAACTCACCTTCATGTGTAAAATTCGGCAACTTGTTTTCTTTGGAAGCGTTAATTAACTTTAATTCATAAGCAGCTTCGATATTGCCAAAAGAAATGGTAGATCCTTCACTATTGAGGAAAATGCATCTTTTTTGACATATCTCGTATGCAGTTATTGATAATAGTGACATGTGATGATTTCGTTTTAGATTTCAAACTATGCAATTTTTTTCAAGGAGGCTAATTTATTATTTTTTAAATATTATTAAGAAGAATATTATATATACTATTTTATTGAACTAAAATAAAAAGATACAACTCGAAAGCGGTTAATTAATAAATATTGTAATGAAATTCCAGTCTATTTTCGATTAATTTCGTCTTTGATTTTGAAATGTTCTAAAACCAGCGCATTCACCATATATTATGAAACATTAAAAGTCTTGCTAGATTTTTCCGATTTTTTGCATTATGACCATTCCAGGTCAATGAAAAAAAAAAACTGAAAAAAAGTATGATTGAAATCGGTTCATAGTTGCCGAAGTAGTGGGGTAATAAATTCTAAAAAAAATACAAACGAATTGAGAACTTTCTTCTTTTTTGACGTCGGTTAAAAATATGTCATTCTGCTAACTTAGACATTTAGTATTACATAACTGGTTATCTGTGTCTAATGGATCCCCAAAAAATTTGGTGTCGTCAGCTTACAGCACTGTATTACATTCAAATAGTAAGGACCCGAGTACTGAACCTTGAGAAATAACCCTTATTACTTTGTATGATTCAGAAAGTTCAGTATGCATCCTATAACACGAACACCGTTTTGTCGAAGTTTATATAAGAACAGGATGTGAGGAACATCAGAAGCCCTTCTAACGTCTAGATAAATCTCATCAACTGGGTTGGAATGGTTACCAGCTTTAGTCCAAACATCAATCCTGTATAACATGTTAGTTATTATTGAATGTTTTGGTAAAACACCGGTTGTCTGTCACGTATAACACCAGTACTAATAAAATAATCAGTTAAATTCCGAACCATTAGTTTTTCTAAAGATTTGCAAGGCAGGCAAGTTGGACAAACTTGGTGGTAGTTACTAGCTAATAACTTGTCCCCCATTTTTAAAACAGAAACAACTATTGAGCTTTTGCAGTCAGAACGATCATTTCAAAGGAGTGCTCCAAATTAGTTAAAGGGGCAAGCAAAGATTCTTTTCAAATACGAAAAAACACTGGGTTAATATTACATAGTTGTGTACTACAATCCAAAGGAATGTCTCTGAATACAGAGAGAACTGTTTCTTCGGTAACTTCGATGGTGTCAACTATTCGTTAACAAGCAGCTCGGAGATATTGTCTTGGTTCATGAGAAAAAAGTAGCAAATTCTGCACCAAACTTACCGAAATTCTTGATGCCTAAAATATGTCCGACTGCTTCAGCTGGTGTAAGCTTCCTTGCATATGTAGATTCATTTATTCTGTTCGCTAGGATAAGTGAAGATACTACTGGACAAGATTGCAGCATGAATTTTTCTAAAGCGTCAAAACATGAAGGTACTAATTGAAAATCTACATATTTTAACATCTGAAATATAAAAAGATTTTACTGCTGGCAAATGTTTTTCGTTATAATATGCATAGATGTATGTTATATAAAGGATTTAAAAAAATTATGTTGTCAAGTGGCAACTATATAGCTTACAATTTAGTAAATATTATGTTAATTACTTATAGCGCAAATTTTTGATATAGTTATTCTTAAACTATGTTTTCGAGATTTTACAATCCACTGAACGGAAACCTTTGTCCCGATTCTGTCTACTGATTGAAAGTCTTTACGAACCTTTCCATTTGATATATTTCATGAAACGCTTGAAAAAAAATTAATTTAACAATATAATTAATAATAATTTAACTATAGGAGTTTGTTATTTTCCCCTGTAAACTTTAGGTAAGGCCCTATAATTCCTATTTTTTTTTTAATTTTAGCCATAAAGATAGGGAAATAATGGGGGTAGTGGCCGATGTAATATTTCACTCTAGATGTATATCCCATAAAATAAGAATTCTTATTCACCAAACTATGGACTGACACCAAATTTCAACTTTTCCCTCTACAAGTTCCGGTGAAAAAAGGCTGTGCGAGGCTGCAGGCACAATATTGGACCCTAAAAACGAGCAAAATCATTAATTCTTCAAAGTCATTGTGTATAAAAATACAGGGAATTCTCTCTGCGTCAACTAACTGGAAAGATCACTCAGACCATATCACTTTTGAAAATGTCTAATGCAGCAGTAAATGACACATTACGAGTAAGGAAAATCTAAAAGATCGTGTTTAATATATCCTGATAGTCTATTGTGAATAAGATTCTGTTAATGAAAACGTACATGGTTTAATATAACGTATAGTAATCGTTAAATATTTTAATATGACTTAATACTTACATAATCCAATCATGGATACTCCTGTTTATACCGGATTTTCAGAACTTCCAAAAAGTGTAGTATTTAATAAATATTTCTTATAGCAAAACATTAATAAAATATTATATATTATATTATATAAGTAGTAAATAACACATTCACAGGAGTTAGATATCTACACACAATTTAAAGAAATGTAAACAGTAAAAGGTGCTCATTCTTTACAGATTAATTACCTACCGATCAAGTCGGTGTCAAGCAAACCTAAAATCCTCTTTGCTTATTTATCTACTAACTCATGAAACTTAATTGCTGCTTGAGAATTTTCATTCCCATACATCATTTTACGAATAGATTTCTTTCCACAAATTTGATATTCAGTAATCCGGATGTACAATATTAAACAAATAATTAATTATTCAAATCGGTTCACAACACCTGACTACATCAGGTAACATACAAAAATAGATACGAATTAATGATCTATTCCTTTTTGGAAGTCGGTTAAAAAAAGTTATTAATAAATAAAGTGCCCTACTCAGCTCGTTTTTCTCTGTCGTTGTTAACCGACGATTAAAAATGTTCGGGTAAAAATGTCACAAAAAACGAGGAGTATGGACAAGAACGTCATTTTTGCACAAAGTCCTTAAAAAATTTCAGGCGATGCCTGAATTTTGACGATTATTGTGCCAACCGTTCGTTGAAACACGAGATGTATTTACTCAACAGTTTCATTGGTCGGGCATTTTTCAGCGACAGTAACGTTCGCTATATTCACTATTCTATTGTTTTGTTATTAATTGGTGAAAAAAATTTCTGATATTAGACATTGGAATAAAGACTTTCTATTAGTGCTTATTGAACTTTAACGCTCATCTCTTTGCATGTGCAGTTTTTTTTATTTTTCTTTTCTACAAAAATGTCTAGCACTGGTAACAAGAGGTCTATCGTGATAAACTGCGCAAAACAAAACTGTTGTGTATGGAATTATTAGTCAACATGCTTTCCGTCGGTTAAAAATGGCAGAGAAGAACGAGGTGAGTGGAGCCCTTAATGAGAAGATTTTAACTGACGACATGAGTGGAAATAATGACGTCATTCGACTAACGATATGTATCGTTTCTGATACAAAAATTCATGATGTTTAAAAGAAACATTGGATTTACATTTACACTAAATGTCCACCGACGCTAATATATGTTTAATGCTTTATATTAAAGTACACTTACCTACCCGTATATACCTTCGAATGGCATCTACTCATTGAGAGATTCATAGCTTGATTTTGAATTTACTACTTCTTGTATGAGTTGTATGCAAACCCAGTAAAAGAAACCCAAGACATTGGATTGACTACTGTGCCCCTTTAGTGGCCAAGCATTGTCTTGCAGCCCATGCGCAGAATTTCGCCGTTCAACACAATGATGGTTGTTTAGTTGTAAATTGATATGGCGATCAGTGTTCGTGTATAAGATTCCTATTTTTTCTACTTCAATTATGCTAATTGTAAAGGTTTAATTTCCCAACATTTTTTCAAATATTTAGCAATAACATAAAATGTGATTTCTCATTCTGCGTTTCTAGAATGATCTGCAAAAGGTTATTCACCAGTTTATAGAGCCGAACTGTACTCATTTTCGGACATAAAATTCAGCAGCAATTCGCTTATACCGTCACGACAGTAACAGTTTATAGATAGTTATTGCAAAGATTTTAACAGCTAACTTATAGAAATAAACTATTTAAATTATAAAAACCCGTAAAAATACTGCTTGTATAATAAAAAGTAGTGAAGGAATAGTAATGCCGTCTACAGAAAAGTTGTAGAAAATTAGAAGTCCTTCTAAACGAGCGTTTATACATCGTTATTGGATCATTTTTCACCGAGGATACTCAGAAGAACTGATCTTTGTTCAAAAATTTATAACTTTCTGGTAACTAATACTGGCATATTAATCATTGTTAAAACGATAGTTTATGATGTTAAGTTTATATAGGCTCACGAGGGATACTATTGAATAAGTAGTTTTTGAAGAATTGGTGAGATATTTTGCGCATCCCACCATATTAACGACTAATCCGACCGGGATATACTAAATATATTTTGACAGTCCATAAATTCCATTTCAATTTTTCTATCTTGCATTTTTGCTATAATGCCGAGAAATTGCTTTAAAATAATAATAAATATTACATGAAAAGTACGAATATGCGATAGCAAGCCAGCAGTGCCTTGACAACAGCCACATGGACGGATCTAGAATTTACTTAAGGTGGGGGCACTAGATGAAAATTTTGGTAAATTGTATTTTTGTATGTTGTTTCTCAGCATTTTATTACGTTTTTATTTACATAACTATTACATGCCCATATTGGCCTATTTTTTAATTGGTTTATTGCATTAATTGTAACCTGTATACAGTTTACTGATATTAATCAAATTACTTTTTTCCCTTAATTGGATCCGCCACTGTTAAGACATCTCAGCAGAAGTAAGGATCTACCGTTTAAGCCAAAATTCAAAAAGAGTGTTGAAATATTATAAGGCAATATAACAAAAATCCAAGATTTATGAAGTGAAGTGCATTTTAAGAGCTTCAAAAGATATTTTCGATATCGCCATCGAACTTTCGTGGTTAATAGGATACGTTCTGCAAAATATTTCTACAAATTATTTAAATTGTAAATCTGCAAGATCTACTATTAATCTCAGCTTTATAATCTAATGTTATATACTCTCGTACAATCCATCATCAATTCTACAGCTGCCGAGATATTTCGAGATCAATTTTTTTGTCTTAAAAGCGATTGATGTCGTACTGGAATGAAACCAGGGCCGGCTTAGGGAAATTTCGTTGCACTATCATTAAGAGGCAAATTAAGATTCCAGTTGTTATTACAACCAAGTTATGAATTTCTTAAAATCACTCACTTTATATCGTTTTTTTTCCAGCTTTTCTTTATGAAAAATGCTGTGATCAAAATTTATAAATACTCATTTTGAAGATTTCCTGATTCTATACAATTTTTCTATTGACTATATACAACAAAACGAAAATACTGCGTATATTTGGGGAATACTTGGTATTTTTAGGGGTTTTTAAGGCTCAGATAATTTACTTCTATGAGTTTGCTGTTAAAATTATGTCAGTTATGTCTTATAAACTATTATTTACGTGATGGCTTATGCGGTTTGCTGTTGAATTTTGTGTTATCTATTCAAGAATTTCTATTGACTGGTGTTTTATGCAGGTGGGATGTTGTGGTGATTGTAGGTTGTCATCAGAACCTTGCAAATTTCGATGTTTACTGTTTTTCGATATCCTTTTTTTAGTTTTTTAGATATTAAGAAATCAAATGCTTTGACTTCACCAAAAAATTTAAACCTAAAATTGTATCTGCTTCCCAGATAACATCTGCAATAAATCTACTGGAGTGTGGAAAAGTACCAGACGGTAACATGATGTGTTTAAGGGTTAATTTGACTTACCATCGGATTGACCTTTCTTCCTTGAAGTACTCCCACTTGACCGATCGGTCCAAACTGTACAGCTAAAGCTGGCAAGTTATCAGCTTTTCTCACTTCACATATCCTTTCAGTGGCAGAGTTTGCCATCGCATAAATTGTTTGGCCCACATTACCCAATCCACTGGCAATAGAAGAAAAAGTAACGAAATGATCCAATTCCGGACAGCTTCTGCGTGATACAACGTCTAAATTTTGTAAAGTGTGAATTTTCGATTTAAACGTTGTTTCAAAGTCCTTCTTTGTGTTATTTATCATCAGTTGTTCAATCAAGTATATTGCCAGATTGAAAATACCTGAAATTAGTAATGATTTTTTAAGGGAATACTGAAACAGCATTATAAAGGCTAAAAATCTTGCACTTGATTAAGGGTAATTAGCAAAAGTGTCAAAAATTTAATTGTAGGGGCAATGGGCGAAGAAATCGCTAGTTTTGAGCCATTGGAGATCATTGTCAACTGCGGGAAGTTCACAAAACCACAGCGAACGAAGTGGACCTAAATGACAGTTTATGGCTCAATCTGAAGAATGATAAAAAAATAAGACAATTTACTGCTAGTTTCATATATACTAGGTAAGATTATTAAAAATTCTAAAGATCGTGTGAAATAACAAAGCTTCTTTCAAATTGGAAGAACTTGAATGAGTTATCTTCAGAATGTGGGGGTCCTAAGCGATACTTTGTTAAAAAATAGTGAAATTGTCAAAAATGGGATCAAAGAAATTCTTATGTTTCAGTTACCCCCTTAAAGTCATAAGGGAAAACCTAGGAAAAACCTTATGAAGTTTCCGATACAGGGTTATTCAAAGGACATTATCATTATTAATTTGAATTGTGATTACTGGCTACAGAAGTAATAGCGATACAATCGATACAATTTAATATCCTAGGTTCCAGGCATGTTCGTTTATTTATATAATTTTTGTGTTCATTTATTCGAACATTTATAGGCCTAGAGGTTTCTCCGATATAAAACTTATTACATTCCAAGGAATTTTATAAATGCAATTTTTTGAGTTTTGGGCTAGAGTGTTTGTATTGATATTATTGATTATAGGGTATTTCTTGTTTTGAATATTGCATGTAAGGTATTCGTATTGTTAACGTTAAACACCAAGCAGCTGCTCAGCTTGGTATTGAATGTTAGTGATTTTTTTGTGTTCAGTTTGTCGAACTCTTTATTGATTTAGGATAGTTATTGGTAGATAGTACAATTTTATTAATGGTTTTTGTGATTAAATTTGGTAATATCAGAAAACAAAAGTAAAAAATTATACTTGAATCACTATAAATTAATAAAAACAAAAATTGTCCTAATCTTTAAACGACCAAACTGATACCAATTCATCTCCATTACTTAATCTTAAAATCCATCTTTAAATAATATTACTTTATATTATTAACTCTATTGTAAACAATTTCATAAATGTATATTTAACTGACCTATATCCAGCCCACTTCTTCCGAAATTCCCTAGCTACCTGTAGTTCCTAGCATTCATTGGATGAGCCAGACTTTGCGAAACATATGTCAAATTGAAATAAATAAAAAGTGAAAATTTAAACAAGTTTTGTGTTTTTAAGTAATCTTTACAATATCAGAACAGAATGGTAGGTGTATTATTACCCTTAATTTCTAATGTGAATTGTATAGTTGGTTCTTTGTTATTGATGTCGTTTAATAATACATGTAGGTTTTTAAGATAATTTTCCCAAATAGTGAATATATCGTCGACATAACCGCACCAAACGGCAGGATTAATTCTATGTAAAAATTCAGGAGACAGAGGAAAACCAATCATTAAGTTGTTTTGATACAAAATTTTAGTAATTCTTGTGTCAATAGGTAATTGTGTACATTGATTGAGTAAAGAATTATATTCTAATAGTTCTTTTGCTATAGGACGTGTTCTGGCGACCGGAACATTATTGTATAGGTTCACAATGTCAAAACTTGCTAGTGTGAAAGTATTTTTGTATTAGTTACTGGATAATTTGTCTAAAACTGTGCAATGTTTTTAAACTGCGAATTAGAATTTCCTGTAAGTGGAGAAATTTTGATAATTTACTAGAAAGAAAATTTATAGAACTGTCAATGGGTTTTAAAGGGATGTTGAGTTTCTGAATTTTAGGTAAACCATAGAAGTGTCTTGCTTAGAATAGTGTTCTTGTTCAGTAAATTCATGTCTGTGATTGTATAGTTAGCAGGATATTTTGTTTACATCAGAATATGAATTTAGTGTACTGTTCTTGGGTGATCATGTTATGAAAGTTTTATATCATATTCATTTGTATTTAATATTACTGTGATATTGCGTAAAGCTTTTACAGTATACAGTACTTTTTGAGGTTCTAATTACAAGAAGTTCATTTTTAGAAAGATTCTTTTTGAGATGTACAGGTTTTTCAAGTTCAATTTTTGGTCATATACGATATTCCTGAGCTTCACTTAAGTTCAGTTTATTAGCAGTTTGTTCTATAGAACTGACAGTATCAAATTTTGGAATAGATTTTGGAGAAAAAAGGCCTTTGGAAAAACGAAGGTTTCATAAAAGTTCAATACTTTATGTGATGGATTAAAGACATATTTTTTAGATCAAAATATTTGTTTGTACATTATTTTTTGGTATATTTTTAGATTAATGAAGTTGAGTGAATTTACGTATGTTTATTTGGTTTTGCTATTTGAATTCGCTATTCAAGCTTATTAGATTAAATTCTTTTGCTAGTACACGGTAAACAAGTAAATTCTGTACATATCTTTACTCAGTTTTGTTAGATTTTTTTGCCTGTGAAAATGAAGTCTGATTGAGCCTTTCCAGTAATTATGGTGTTATTCCCAATCATATAAATAGAAACTAGAGATGCCACAGCTAACATAGAAAAAAACGAGAATACGTTTCACGCCAATCCAAGTTGTGGTTGAAGGATTTATCAGAATTAAGAATGCCAATCTGAGGCTTATCGCAAGAACTAGTTTATGTTCCAGAAGGAGGTGGAGTTCTTGGGCCTACTTTGTTTAGCAGACAGGAATAATGACCAACAAAAACAAGATAGAAGCGATATTTTGTCTTTAGTTGAGAATTAGAAACATTTTTGACATAAGTTATGTAAGACTTTTTTTTGTATTGAACAGTACTACCAAAATATCTGCACATAGGTAGTGCGGTTTATTAACCCTTTCTACTTTAATTAATTTAACATTCGAATATAGCCTATTCTAATAAAGTTACCTCCAACTGGCCCATATTTCTTTGCTTTCTCAATAAGACGATTAGCTCCATTTATTTCAGAAGAATCGTCTTTATTTATTATAATTGTTGCACCCAAATCTTTCCATTTCTTGATACAAAATTGTTGATAACTATTGGTTATTCCTCTTCTTGAGTTTAAAATTATTTTTTTGGCACCTTTTTTTATCAACCAATATGTCATTTCCATCCCGATTCCTCCTGTTCCACCAACAATAACGTAGGTCTTAGTTGGACTGAAATAAACCTTTGGATGCGCCAAAATAACTTTGTGATTCGTCTGTAGAGAATCTGATTTATTTTCGCGAATACAAATAAGTACTTTGCCTATGTGTTTTCCTGATGACAAATATTGGAAAGCGTCTTTAACTTTTGATTCTTCGAATACAGTTCTAGGTAGAGGTTTCACAATGCCATTCTTTATTCCTAAAGAAGATAGATATTTAACAATTAAGTGAAACAGCAAGAAGAAAATCATATCTTACCTTCTGTAACAATTTGCTGGAGCTCTTTCTTACTTTTAAGAGACGAGTTTACCAATTTGTCAAGGACGATTCCGTGAAAGCTGCAATTTTTTTGAAACATATGTGAATCTATAGGAGTCCTGTTAATAGAATCTTCCGTTCCAAGTTCCAAAAATCGTCCGAATTCGCTAAGGCAACTCATAGATGCTTTAGAAAGTTCACCTGATAAAGAATTTAAAATAAGGTCTACACCTTTTCCATTCGTTCTTTCCATGACTAATTTCTTAAATGAGATGCTTCTTGAGTCCCCTGTAACATGTATTTAAAAATAGTTAATAATTTTGTTTGAAGATTTGTACCATTCTTATTAAAAAGAACTATTTATTTTCTGCCATTGTGGGATTAGATTTTTTTACTTTGAAATGGACAAAAGGGCAAATAGGCATATTCTTCTTAAACAAGGAAACTAAACTCTATGATCTTAGAAAGCGGTGACAGAATTATTTTATGTAAGTTACTTTCATACTAGCTATTAGCTGGATTCATATTTTATCTGCTATTTTCCAGGTTGGGCCCAATAATGAGTGAAAAAAAAACTACACGGCCTAAAATATCATAGGTTCCTTTATAAAACTATATATTTTTGTTGGTTGTTCATTTTAGCCAATGTACAAAAGACTGCAGGATGCAGTGGCCCCAGTTAATGAATGGTATAGCCAAGAAAAGTATTCTGCACTATCAATTTCGTTAGTAGGTTCAGCATAGATTGATTCTTATGTCTTTAAGAATTTGAAGCGAATATTAAATGTTGACATCATCTAAAATCCGGCCTATTAGCAAATGAGAACAGTTACAGGGCGAACCCATATTAATAGATGGCGAGGTAAATGTAAAGATGTGGATAGGGGACAACAGAATCCGACTTAGTGCCATATTGGTATATATTAGGACAATTTTATATTAGGTATGGATCTAATTGAGATATGGACGTAGTTTTAAATGTTGAATTTGAATTGAGTTGACCTGTTAACACCACATTGACTTCCATAAAAAATTACAGCGATATCCTCAACAATAGTACTAAGAGTCGTATAAACATGCGCCAAAATCGAATCGATCTGGAAAAGCACAATCTATAAGGTTCCAACATAGGAGACTACACCATTGTATCAACAAGTGGTTATCGAGGAAAACATAGAGTCCATGCTACAGAACGAAGTTATAGAGCCATCTATCAGGTCGTGGCCTGCTCCCGTCTTTCTGTTATGAAGAAGGTTACAACCAACCAGTTTTACATGGACTACAGAAAATTGAAGTACTAAACGAAGAAGGGTAGCTATCCACTCTATTGACTTCTTATCATCCTAGTAGGGATCCCTTGCTTTACACTCTTCTCTCTAAAAGAGACTTTTCACTGGAATGAGAAACAACATTACGAAGACTGAAACCGGCATTATGTTCCACAGCCTGGATTATCGAATCCAAAAAATATGTTACCAAAAAGAAACTTTAGTATGGTCGTTACTTGTTAATGAAAATCGACGAGAAAGACTTCAAGTAACTGTTGAGCATGAAAACACCAGAGGACAACTGGTTAGGATGGCAATGACAATGACAAAAATACGATTTTACTGTAGAACACCGTTCCGGCTATTTTTCTAACGCTTTATAAAGAAGAAGCAGTCCAACGGATGGTTGACATCTTCATCGGACTGATTCAAGTGCAGGTGAATGATGACTGGACAATCTGAGCAATGTATACATGATCAAATGACTGAGCAACGCTCTAAAGTTCAACTAGCCAGATTTTTTTCTATCGCATTCGTTGGAATCTGAGGGCCAAGAGAAGTCCAAAAACTAGTATAATATAGATGATAACCCGATCGGGACATTCGGAATTAAAGGCTACAGTGTCGCAAAGTTTAATTTAATACTACGCCACCAAAATGAAAGATTCCGGATAAGCCATGGCTAGAAAAACAAACTTCAAATAACAACTGACTACACAAAATATAACTTGCTAAACTCCTCCGATGAAACGTCGAGATGGGTGTTGGAAAGACGGAGAATTAATTATATATCTTCAACGAAAAAGGATGGAGATATAAGTCTGACCAATCTCAGTAGTAGGGAAGTTCAGGTCGATTGTCGTTAATTTTCAAGTCGAATAGAAATAAAGACAATCTAGTTAGTTGTATTTAGTTTGGTAGGATAATTGTAAATTACTGAATTGTGAGATGTCTAAGTAAAACAAGGAATGTTAATTGGATTGAAAAAAATTCTTACCAGCTCACGGAAATACTTAACAATATTGAAGAACATCCAATTAAGATAGACAATAAAGAATTAATGTTACCAAAAATACTGAAACTGCATGGGAAATATAATAGAAATATATAAAATATATTAATGGATTAAAATTGAAAATGGAAATTAAGAGAAATAAGAATTCAATCAAGGAATGGTCATAATCGTACCAATATTTTCAGCATCCAGTTGTGGAAACCATTGTTTCAAAAATTCTCTTTTCTTTTCTGTACTAACTGTAGGAAATACTTCACCCCCATACTCAGTGCAATGGAAATAGCGGCTAGACCAATTCCACCCGTACCCGCGTGTATCAATATTGATTCTCCAGGTTGCATGTGCCCTTTAAGCCTTAACGCGTAATAGGCCTGGAAAAGAAGTATATTTGTAAATTTTTACAATATTTGAAAAAAATTGTGTAGTTGCCTGTATCTAATTTTTGTAAGAAAATTGCAGTTTGTTATAATTATTAATCTAGAACATGAAAAGATTCCGAAATTAGTTTTGCGAAGTTTAACATATAAACGTTTGAAAGCAAGGCAGTATCGTGTTTTTAGGTAAAATCTGTTATCATTTATAGAGTAAGATCCTAGTGTCGCCAGACGTTACTTATTTTCTCAAAGATGAAAGTGTTTTGGACAAAGTAGTGTTAGTAGGTACTCTTCGGGTATGCATACTTGCCAAATTATGAAATGTCTTCGATGGCACATTCGATATTATTATCCAAAAAAATGTATGAATTAGATGTTGCGGTTTTAGTTCAATGCTGGTTCAATGCAAGTATGTAATTGACGAAGGACCTTTAGCGGAACAATCAATAAAACATCGTCGCGTAAATTAAATCACCAAATAAAAGTTAATCACTGACCTGACCCCTGCAGGTGATGTTGTTTTGGTTCTTCTTTCTTCAGAGGGTAGCCCCGCAGCAACAGGAACTGTTTAAGAGCTTCGTCTGGACGACACGTTCCACAAAAAAATAGCGACGTAATGTTCATTGATTGAGCAAACAAAAATGCGGGTTTAACTAACAAATGATGCGCTTTTGTAAACACAAAAGAAACAAATGAAAGCTGTTTAGCGGTTGTTACGCCCAGAACTAATACTTGCGAAATCGTAACACAATAATAACAAAAAGCGGCTTTTTAAGACGGAATCAAAAAAAGCGTCCGAATAGCTCGGAAGTCAAAAACACGAATAATTAGGGTCGGTAAGAATTAATTCTACTTTATTTCAATTCTCAGGGATAATTTTAATGTATGTTTCAAAGGATATGACAAAAATTAATAATCCAAACAGCCAGACACTTCCAGTAGGCCGTAACTTTAGCCGGACGCTTTAAAAATCCCGATAATAAAATGTAACTTTACTTATTATCTCAGTCCTGAATTTTATATATGATACACTGTTTTTTGCTATAGGTTTTGCAGATGCTCAAATTTGACAGCTTTTATTTAGTAGATTTACAAGTATTTTGTGTTTTTACTTAGTTGAGGTTAACCCTAATTCATGGATGTAATAATTAAAATATGTAATGAAGTTTGATAATAGAGAGAAAGTAGTTTTAAGGCATAATTTGAATAGGTAATTACTCAATGATTGAACTCTACAAACATAATTTTAAATGTTAATAATATATTTACTTCAAACTTGTTTATTTTTTTAATATACCGGAACGGCATTATATTTTATTTATAAGTTTGGAATTGTCAGTTTCTGCGTTATAATTTGGGGTACTCTATGTTGTCTGTTGGTTTCTTTTTTAGTCGAATTTGTTAAATGATTCTTTTAAAAATTTCTGGTATTTTTTCTGTTCAAAATTTCCTTTAAGAAATGCAACTCAGCGAAAAACTGCGTTTTTGATAAAGCTACTCTTTTAAGGATTTAATGACTCAAATTTAACAATTACAGAGTGAGTAGATATTTAAATAGACCTCAAATGGTGAAAAATATAAGTCCAGTATTTTCGAATAAGAATTATGAAATATTTAATAGCTATAATTAAGAAAACAGTTTTTCTTTAGTTATTTCAATAATGTTTCGTAACAACCACTGAGGACTCTAGTGAATTTGTTATGGCATTTACATATCAAAACTCCTTTAAAACAATCTATGTTGTGACTAGGGTTGCCGCTTTTTTAAAAGAAATAAAGAATATTTACTATTCAGGGTAAAAAAATAAAGCACAACGTCTAATACTAAAGTATTTTTTAGTTAACATTTTTCATACATATTGCTACGGAACTCATGGGTTCAATAGACACGTGTTGTCCAATTAATACTACTCTATTAACTATGAAAACACAACCTTAACCTTCAATCTTCAATACAAAACACAATATACACTTTGACCTTTGCTTAGAGCATATACTTTTCTTGTTATGATACTCACTGAACTTATGAGAAGACTGACTCTATTGCTCACATACCACCTATTTATATACAACTTTTACATTTACTCTATGGCGCTAATATCGAATTAAATAGATCTTACCGAACTGACAGTTACTTGGTTGGTATACACAGGGTTTTCTCTCGACCGACGTTATAACTTTTTGTGAGACTGCCCTCGCTTTAGTTCTGATCGTCCCGATTAGATGCATCTCCTCGATACGGATCCAGACGATCCAGATGGACAACCTTCATCTTTGTCCTTCGACAACGTTGGATACGCTATACAACATCGTTTATCCTCTTGAAAACCTCGTAGGGCTCCCATGACGGTGACAACCTTGTTGAAATCCGGTCTAATTTGCTTGTAGTCATACCGGGTTTTCAACCTGGCTCTTGTTGCTAACATGTTTCTTCCAATTCATGGGTAGCCAGTAATCTTCCCGTAATTGATCTGCATAATCATTAACTTCCATAAGGGACTCATATCGAGTCTCAAAAGCCGGTCACAAGGAAGTCTTATTTCCTTCCCGAACAAAATCTTAGCCGGTGACTGTCATGTACAGCGGATTTATATGCGAGCAAGAATACAGTACATACCTGTGTTCTTGCTTCATCCCAATCCCGTTGGTTACTGTCGACCACTATAGAAAGATGTATTTCTAGAGTCCGGTTAAATCTCTGTACCATGGTGTCTGATTGTGGGTGTAACGGCGTGTTCCGGTTATGTTAATATCCATTAAGTCTCATCTTTCACAACACATTTCATTCAAAATTCCTTCCTTGGCCGGAATGAAGTTCTACTGATACCCCAAATCGGCTAAAGCAGCTTTACTAAAACCGTTGCTAGAATGGTTGCTTATTGATTGGGATTAGCAAAAACTTCGGGCCACTTGCTGAAGTAATCAACAGCAACAATGATATATCTGTTACCCCTCTTGATCACTGGGAATGGTCGGGCTATGTCGATGGCAATTTTTTTTAAAGGAATGCCCACGTTGTACTGTTTCAATAATTTTTGTAACTTCAAGCAACATCTAGCAAACATTGGTATTAAAGAATGTTTAAAAAAAATTTTGCATCTATATCCATATAAAGATATATTGATAGTTCATTCTTTAATAAATTTAGAGAGCCCTGTTTCTTTCATCCGGCTACTTAGCCTTCTTCAGAGAAACAACTTATTGCTGAAGAGGCAGAGATCAACGATCAACAGCAGAAATGACACCATTATATATATTTTATACAATCATTACTTTACTCCTTAAGAATGTTCCACTTCTGTACAGATCTTAATCACAAAAATCTTTCGAATAAACGTGTGTCTTTAAATGAAGAAATTTTTCATATAGAACATCCATATTACTATTATGTAGTTTGTAGTCTCATAGTTCAACTATGTGAACAAATTGGGCATTTATGTTGCTCAATGAAAAGAGTCAATTTGTGTAACTGTAATCAAACCACTTTTCTAGGTTACACCAAGAACTATATGATATGACCCAATGAGCATAATCGGTTAAGGGTATAAATACGACCGATAATCTCAATTTCCCATGTTTCACCTGATCACAATAGCAGAATCAAAGCTACTGAAACGTTGTGAGATCAACCATTTCAAGACGATGGATGCTCAAGGAAACTTCGAGAAACGAGTTTCAGTGTCTACCAGCTTCAATTTCTGTAAATTTTCTGACTAACTTCAGGTGAAGACATCTCAATTTCTTTAATTATTTTTCCAGTTTGATAGAAGAATAGATCTTCTTTTCTTTTAATTATTCTTTCCTAAGATTGTACATAATATTGTATACGTCCAAAATTGTTCTATTATTACCTTCTAAGAATTTTTATTAAAATATTTAAAATGTAACTACGAAAAAGAAAGTAAACATCAGTCAAGTGATGATTATGATTGTAATTCAGCAACGATGAAATCTGTAAAAACATTGGACAGACTTCCCCTTTATGTATCTATTCAAGGTAGAGAAGACAGGCATCTAGTTCCTACAAGGGTGTTTGAGTTCATGAAAATTTCCATCTATAGATTCTATGAATTTTTATAAATTTTGTTTCCGCAGAGTTGAGTTGGAATAATGATTATAAATTAGCGTTTTTGATTATGTTAAGAAATAAGAATTAAAATCTTAAAAAATCTAAACAGATAATGTAAAGTACTAGCAGACCCGGCCACGTGTTGCTGTGGCTGAGTGATTTAAGACAGATTTGAAAGACAAATTTAACACAAAACGCACAAAATTTAACGAAAAATAAGACATCTATAGTGTGTAGTCTAAGAAAATATATCACATTCAAGTGTGGCGCCATCTATGAGGTGCAAAGTGCAAAGTTCTCTGTAAAGAAATTCGCTGAAGGCGCCATCTGTTCCTGACTTATGGAACGTACGATTAAAAACAACAACCAACGTTGATGATCAGTTTATTATTAATTATTAATTATTAAGACCATTAATTTAAATAATAACTATCCTATCATCTAAGTTGGACCAAATCATATATATGCCAACTTTCATGAATATCGGTTGACTCGTTTTTGAGTTTATTCGAAACATACACAGTGATTTTTTATATATTAAGATTAAGATTTTCGGTTAATTTACGTACATTAAGTACACTTTGGCGTAATAAAGTACAATACTTTATTATAAAGTATGGTTGGCAACCTTAATATTTGTTATTTTATTTGCCAAAATACATACCAAGGTATAAGAGAGGGGAACAGTAGCGGAGTCTTCTAAACTCCAGTGTTCAGGAACATCCCAAACGAATGTAGGGTCAGCTTTAACTTTCAGAGCTAAAGCACCGTAGTCGACTAAACCCATTAACCTTTTTTCCTTGGTAACTCCAGAATACTCCATGCAAAACTTTAGTTCTGGTGCAGTTGAACATACGTTCAAGTTTTGTGATTGTGGTAGACCCGTTGCTATTAAAACGTCTTTGAAGCTTAATCCTGCATAGTGTACATTAACCAAATCAACACATGAGTCTTTCCTGTAACATAGCGTTAAGAGGTTCAAAGAATGATGTGTGTTTTTCGTCAGACTTACCCGTACTCAAATGGTGGACATTCCACCCATTTCAAAGTTGACAAATCTCTCGGTATACTAATTTCTATTCTAGCATTTGTTACTGCTTTCATAGTAGTTTCCAGTGGTATGTGGACAAATGTACCCCAGAGGTTTTGCTTTAACACATTTATAGCCAGATCTTTGTCGAGGTGTTTTCTGAAAAACGGATTACCGAGCGAGAAACCTTGTGAGTCATCATCAACAAAGACTGCACGAAAACGGGCGGAGTAGGATTCCTTTTGAAGGCATTTAACCAAACCAAGGAGGCCAGATGTATTTTCGCTATGACTAATTAAGTACACTGTTTCTGGGTCATTACTCGTTAAGATCGGTTTTATTTCTTCCATCCACGAAAATCCGAGTTGCTTATATTGACGACAGAATATTGCTGTGGAAGTTCATACAACCTTCGCAAGAGATAAACATTCCCTGTCGAGGTTTTACTTTGAAAAATTACTTCTAAATTAAACTCTTTGATTTCTGATAATGCGCCTCTGTACAATAAGAAGCCATTTCCTGATAAATATTTCTCAATTATTTCCTTCAGATTCAAATGTGGAAGAAATAATTCGTCTAATATAGTAATATCAGGTATCACATCTTCTAAAAGATCATTGTGTTTAAAATATTTTGGTTCTACAAAAGGTTTGTTTTTCAAAATTTCTTTTACGCTTGCTAGAATTACGAGGTCATTGAACTCGTTGTTTATTTCATAAATATTGATGACCTTAACCAGGTCAACGCAATTTTGCAAGACGATTTCCAGGGCTATGACCAGCGCTGTTGGAAGGGACAGGTTTTCGGAGTTTGATTGATCATACAGAATGAAGTTGTATGTTTCCAATAAATTATTGACTTTAGTTTGTTGTTTTCGTGTTGGTTTGGAAAGTCAAGTTGACCCAAAATCATTCCTGTACATTGCGTGATGCCTGTGTTTTTATCACACTGACTGTTATTTCTGAAAAAAAAATGATAAAGTGAAAATAACCGAAAAGTTGTAGAAATAGATTAAAAATAAAGTTTATTTTATCATTCATTGAAATACATCCCGACTCTTGACCATACAATGTACGGCAGCACACTCCCTCTAGGCACGCTATGAGTACCTTTAGGGGAAAATTCACTAAA